>NMRB01002919.1:0-17581 GCA_002633025.1 Notospermus geniculatus
ATGCTAGATTAGCTATGGAAACTTTTGTTTATCTTGATGGATTTATTCAAAGTTCACTGGCACATTTTGGGGGGGGGGAAGCCCTCAGTGGAAAATGTTTGTGTCAACCAAATTCTGGTCAATGGGTCTAAACATGTGATGAATTGGCCTAAAAACCTCTAGAAACTAGTTCCAAAAACAAGCGTTTTGCAATAGCCCACTGCAAAATTCAATTTTTATTTCACCTCAAACCCCAGTCACCCCACAGTGGCACTAATTCAGTTTGACACGGGACACAAGCAACACTCTTCTTATCAAAACAACTGTCTACCTGGACAGCGACAGAGCACTTGTGACGTATGGAAGTGGGCTGTACTTAGGGGATGCTGGCCTAATTGCCAACCGGTCGGATATTTCCACTGCTTGAACCCCGGCCTTTAAGACATGTTCCGCTGGCATGACACTTTGTGGCCGCTTGGTCATGTAGTAAGTCACGTCAGTGGTTCAAATACTTCCTTATGTCAAAGTCGTGATTTTTCGCATCAGTAGCTTCATTCACGAAAGGGGAATAGATACACAGGTCTCGAATTCTTTTTTGTTATAGAATTTGTTAAACAAACTACAGTCACTTGCTGCAAGGAATTCTGTGGTATGATATTCTATTCCGAATTCCGTGGTGTTGTGGTGAGAAAAAGGCCCTTGTCATTTTGGAAGGAATTCGCTTACTTCTGTAACATTCAGTGGTATGGAAAAATTGAGTTGGTACTCAGAAATTCAGTGTTGTATCTAAATTCACATGTCGTGCTGAAAAATTGTTTGAGGTGTCTTTAAGACATGTTTCGCCGGCATGACACACCGTATGGTCATGTAGTCAGTCACGTCAGTGGTTCGAATACTTCCTCGTGTTGAGAGTCGTGATTTTTCGCATCAATAGCTTCATTCATGAGAGGGGAATATATACACAGGTCTCCAAGTCTTTCCTGTTATAGAATTTGTTGAACAAACTGCCGTCACTTGCTGCAGGGAATTCATGGTATGGTATTCTATTCCGTATTCAGTGGTATTTTGGTTAGAAAACTTATCGTTTTGGAAGGAGTTCTCTGGACTTCTGTGGCATTCAGTGATATGGAAGAATTTAGCTGATACTCTCGGGAATTCAATGATATATCTAAATTCACATTTCAAGTTCACGGTCGATTTTACAGATTTGTTGGCGAAAAGGAGGGTGCGCCCTCCTCCCTTGGATCTGCGCTTGGGCATCACGGACTGGAATTGCCTGCACTCTGGTGCAACTGCCCCTCAGGAGTTAGTTCAGATTATTCCCAGTCTGGACTTGTCCGAGGAGTGCAACTGTCAGTCCATCAAGAAGTTCATATGGTGAAAGAATGCGAGTTTCGTCCGCGCGAACTTGGGGAAAATTTCTTTGCATTCAGTTGCTGACCCAATTGCCATGGTTTCACAGTTACCAGTGATTTAACCACATTGCCTCGGATGCCATTTCCTAATGTCGTAAGGCATATCATTGTATTTTATGTAACATTTCTGAATGTCGTATTACTAAATCTGCTAACTTCCTGATAAACTTGAAGCAAAAAAATTAGGCATCTTCGGGAACTCGTCGTGACTTGTAACTGATCATGAATAATTCATGAGCAATCTCCTCTCGTATAGTTGTCTGATTCAGGAAGTAATCTTCTACAAACAGACGTGAATATTTCCTGTATATGATCATTTAAATTTTTGTAGAAACTGTAAGGAATGTCTGCATGCCGTGTCCCTAAAGTAAGCAATCCAATCTTTAAATTTATGCTAGACTTAATTGAATATTGCTCTGCAAGTTTCCAGAGTGTGCTCAGCATTTTAGAGTCAAATCATTACGGCATTGCCAGTGCTCTGCGTGCCCAAGATTTTGCAAACAGAGCCGAGTCCGTTTCGCACCGAAGAAGCAGTCCAAATTTGCGCTTTACTCCATTGCTGATGCAAGTCTTCACACATAAGCCCCACTACGGAATTTTCACCATGCTCGGTCATGACTGAGCACGGTTTGGTACAATTTTGCCAAATCTAAACAAGTTGGGCCAGCTTTTCCAGGTGTGATATATATGCCCCACCCTCCTAGTGTCCCCCGGCATTGTTTGTCACAGGATTAAGGGTCTTATAGAATCCAATTCAGTGCCGCTTAATCTGTAAATGTATTGTTGGGGACATTAGATTCTTTCACCTGTACCAAATGAGAGGGGCCTGTCCAGCCTGAATTTCAAAGCGGGTTCGGTCCAGGTCAAGCTCGGCACACTTCAACCCGGTTAGTATGAGGGCTATACCAGGCCTTTCCGTTTGACGGGCGTGAAAATGTGCATGCGCCTTACAAACAATAGAAATTCCATTGTTTGCAAGGTGCATGCACATTTTAGCGCCCGTCAAACAGAAAGGCCTGCTATACTCACCATTTTAGAATCTGGGAAAATGTACATTTTCATACAGTGTGGTGTCTGTGTGCAGTCTTAGTGCCAAGTGTTCTGCGTGCCCAAGACATTGAAGGAAGAGCCCATTAGTCTCTGTGTAGCACATACAGTGAAAAATTCCTTAGAATCAATATGTCTACAGCGATAATGGTGACTCCAGTTGTTTTAAGCCTTAGGCATGCTGTTCAAACACTCTGAAGACTTAATCAACTATTGATTACCTTACAATATCAGCAGACATACATACCTGCACTATAATTGTCTTGAGTATGTTCTTTGAAAAAATATACTTGTCTGTGTTTTGATTGCCAACAAAGTTTGGAATATTAGGACTCGCCAGGTTATTTTCATAACCTGCCTGGGGGTGCATATCCGAGGAAGAGATCTAGAGCTGTCCTCATGTTTCTATAAGTCTTAGGTCTTGTGTACATTTATTGGCTAGATGTACAGTCATTGACAAAAGTTTATCTCCACCGTTAATCGTCCATAACTTCCTTATAAAGTGGAGAAATTTGATGCGGTTTTCAGCAAATAATACTTCAATCTTTTCTGCATCTTTCATACACAAAGCTGCTTCTGCAGCATCACTCTGACATTATGTAATCAGGCGCTGAAAAAAAAGTCCAAAATCAACTTTTTATTTCCATGCCAGTTTGGCTTTTCTTACGTCCGACCAGTGTGTAGCAACACTTGAAAACAATCCGCAAAGTTTACGCCATCAAATTCCACCTCAGTTTCTCAAAAAGTGACTTTTATAAACTTTTGTCAATGACTGTACATGAAGGGTGATGTACAGTGCAGATTTGTCTGCAAAAAGCTATGTTCAGATTGCTGTTGATATCAATAAGATATTGATTATTACCTTTCCCTCTGATATTCATAGTATTGGTTTATGTCATCATGATCGAAATTACTGCTAAATGAGTAAAGATTATTAATTAGCCTATAATGCCTGTCGCACATGAGAGAAATTAGCTGAGCAAAAATGTCATTCGAGGATTTTTACTCGTGTGCGGCGAATTTCTTGCCTGAATTTTTGCTTAACTGCCCTTCAGCAAAATATTCAACGTGCTTGATGTTTTTTTCACCGTGAGGGAAAACCTTACCGTGTGCGGTAGGGACTCGCGTCATTTTGCAATAGAGCAAGCGTAGAAATCACATGACGTCGCCGTGGAAGTGTACTGTCCATTTTAATCCAAAATCCTTCGCCGTACATGAGAGGAAATTGACTGAGTAAAAATCCTCGAATGACATTTTGCTCAGCTAATTTCCCTCTTGGTTATGTCTGGTGTGGTGGATGTTGGTGTTTAACCATTTTGCTACCATAGGATGTATTTCTGGTCCACGAAGTCATGCTGCCATGGCGTCACGTACAAAATGCACTAAGCGTCATGTTCAAAAATGCACTACAGGTGACGGCCATGATGACGTCATAATGACACAGTGTTTGGTACTGAAGTGATGAAAATTGCAGTCGCCCCATCTGTGCATCTTCATCAATGCCGACCCTTTCCAATTCTGCATCTGAATTACTTTCTGATGAATTGTCCTCCGTGGATTACTCATCGTCATAAACATATCCTAATTGTTATGGATGGCACATGACTAATATCTTGCTAACTCTCATCAGTAGCCACAGTTTATGATCTGCTGACCTCAGGCTTTTTTGCCCCAACCATTCTCAAATAGTCACCAGATTCTATGAAATCAGAGGCGGATACACGATTTCAGAAAAGAGGGGGTGCACTGTGCTAGAAACATTGAAATCTGCGGTGAATTTCAATGATTTGCTCCAAATTTCAGAATTTCACGGTCAATTTTACAGACTTGGCCGAAAGGGGGGGGGGCCTGGAAATCCACCCTTTCACTGCGTTATCTGCATACGAAATTGTAGGTTTCTTGGACAAGAAAGTGAAATAGGGCAGGCAAGTGGATGAGAAGTGAGATCAAAGCCCTGCCTTGGAAGGTTGACTCTCACACTCTCAGTCTCAAAATTGTCTATTGTATGCCAGTTCAACAAGTAGGCAATAGGGAGGTTTCGCAAACCTGACGAAACACCAAGTACAAAATATGAAATTCACCTTCATTTCCAGGACCTAATGTATTTCTGGAAATGGTTGCTATCACAAATGTCGCTACAGCCAGTGAGTCTTTTAGAATATCATTTAGGCCTAAGACCAAGAGTGTTATGGTGCATCTTGAATTTTAAAATTTCCACTTCGCATCTACAAAGTGGAAACGAAAGATAAATTTCAAAGTTTAATATACCCCGTTACTCTATCGGTCTAACGTCATACACTAAAAGATGCTCTTGCAGCAGGCGATATTTGTGGTACCAACCATCTCCTGAAATATATTACCTCATAGAAATGAAGTCCACTTTCATATTTCGTACTTCATGTTTCGTCAGATTTGCGAAACCTCACTAATAATAAGCATAAGTTCTGAAGAAGGCAGTAAAACACATCTCCTAAGTTAAGCCTAGTTTATACTTCGACGCAAGACCATCGGCGTCCGACACGCGATCAAAATCTGGACGCCGACCTAATGGTGTCGGCATACAGATTTTGATCGTGCGTCGGACGCCGATGGTCGTGCGTCGAAGTATAAACTAGGCTTTACAAGCAACTGATTCCCTACTGTAAATGGTTACAATTGATTCCATTAAATATGTCTGAACCATTCTTATCACATGGTATTGTATTATACATAAGAAGCGATATCAAATTTGCGATTTCCATGGTTTCCTTTGAAGGAAATATATTGATGTAAGCAATAAATGATGTTGTTACCATGGATTTTACCACATTGCATTGGTGTACACTACAGCCTGCTCTTGGATGTCTTGTACTTGCTTGGGTTAAGGCAACACTCTTTGCAAATTGCATAGGCAACCTGCCTGATACAGGTTGGGCATTATCTCATCCCCAGAATGTCTGTCATGTCGGGCATTTTGCCTAAAGCCTGCAGCACACATCACTACTTTCGTTGCTCATGCAGGCAGTTTTCATAGTCGCCAAGAAAATGGCCAAGTGTGCTGTGGCCGGCAACGACCACTCACCAAGGAAATTCTGTGGTGACCACGAGTTGCCACAAGCTGCCGAAAATCAAACTTCTCACCATGAAAATTATTGCTCATACTTGCCATTGCAGTGTAAAATATTACACACAAAAATGTCCTTAGGAAGTTTTTCACGAGAGATCTGTTGTATTTATTAAGGAAAAAACAAAGCACTACTTGGAGGTCTACATAAACTTAGGTAAAACGGTCAAAAATTAGTACCGGTATATATTATGCGCAGTGCGTAACACACGTGTCTTGGAAACCCCGAAGTAGTCCGTACCATCTCCAGAGATTAGTGGAGCAACCCTGGCCCAAGCATAACGAATCTCTGGGTACGAGATTGACTCCCCATCATCCTTTATACAAAAAAATGTTTTCATGAAATATTTGACATTCCATTGTAAAAAAAACCTGATATTCGTTACATCCTCAAAATCTCATAGCCTGATGAGGTGACAGCGGTTCCACTGGTTTAACTTGGTTTCCATGGCGATTGGGTCCCCGATGATGGCATCAGCAACACGTAGTCGACTGCTATCTTAATATTGGTCTGTGCAGAGCGTTTTCTACCGCTGTGCAGTCATGGCGGTGAACGCAGCGAGACATATGCGGTGATTTACTAGGTTTGCCGGTACGTCTTGTAAGCATTAGGCAATATTGACAACAATGGATTCCGTCTCGATTCTGAAGTAGACAGCCATCTTGTGCTTGTGCCGATATTTTTTCTCACCGCATTGGAATCCACAGATTCTGCTGGCGAGGATACAGAGTGTCTTTAGACTTATAATATTGGAATCAGACATTTCGTCTTGAATGTGTCTGTTTGGAACATGCAGTCAGTGCATGGGAGCTTGACGTCGCTCTACATGTATTTCTCAACAATCTGTGCTCACTGTTATTGGATTTACGAAGTCGACATCACGAATGCATGCGGAAATTAACCAGCGACAGCTAGACACGCCATAGTAGATAATGCACAGGATGTTCACTCGGAGATACACATGTTACATCAGGTATATTGTGATTGTGTGCAGATAATGTATTGATTGCCATCAAATATTGAAGTGATTTGTTACAATCGAGAAGTCATCAACATCAAGTGAAATGCATCTGGGGTCTGATTCTGATGTTATGAAATTCAAGTCAAATTTGATAGGGATCTTCGTCAGAATATTGTGGATGTGGATACACCAAGCCTAGGTCACGAATCCACCGGGCCCCGTACGACTTTCCCCATGCACCCAGCGGCTTGCCGTGGATTTTAGAGACAGTACGGGTCCATTACAATTTTCTATTTTCATGTTCATTTTCACTTTCATTTCTACAGTTTTCATTCCCCGGGGATCAGGGGCAATCTGTCTGTTTTTACTTGCCGTACGGGCCCCGGAGTGGATATGTGACGGGGGCTTTAGCAAGATGCATACATCATAAAAAGGATTGTACCCCTCTGTGACTTCAATTTTATTTGGTAGAATGGGTGCAGAGTACCTTCGTTCGGTTTCTGGCATGCAGATAGGATGAGATCGTATTTCTGAATTCTTGTTGAGGAAGATTTTAAAAAAGTCAAAATCAGTACAGACCTCTCTTTAGCCATGACAGCAGTGGAATAGCTATGGTTCCTCTAAATAAATTTATTTGCCGAATTTTACCAATTTTATCAATGATATAACCTTTGGGGTCAGTATTTTGGTTTTCTGACACACCTTCAGTGTCAGAGGGAATTACCTACACTCTCACTTGGGAATCATCAACACATTCACCTGGGAATCATCAACACTCTCACTTGGGAATCATCAATACTGTCACTTGGGAATCATCAACACTCTCACTTGGGAATCATCAACACTCTCACTTGGGAATCATCAAAACTCTCACTTGGGAATCAAAACTCTCACTTGGGAATCATCAACACTCTCACTTGGGAATCATCAAAACTCTCACTTGGGAATCACCAAAACTCTCACTTGGGAATCATCAATACTCTCACTTGGGAATCATCAACACTCTAACTTGGGAATCATCAATACTGTCACTTGGGAATTATCAACACTCTCAATTGGGAATCATCAACACTCTCACTTTGGAATCACCTACATTCTCTCTTGAGGAATAGGCCTAGGTAATATTAACATAAAATTAACCATTGACTTCGGAGATGCCAATGTGGCCAATGTGCAATGCATCTGTAGACGTTACATTGGCTCTAGGGATGCCAGTGTGTCCAATGTGCAAAATGTGCAATATGCTTCCACAGACATTACACAGACAACATAAATATTAACTCAGATGACTCAAAAAATCTAATTATCTGTTACAACGACCAATGGATCAATGTTCATGCACTTAAATCAATGCAATATTAGAGTTGTGTGACTTGCTGTATATCACACAACAGTTCCTCTGTCTGCGCAAACAGCAAAAAAGTCCCACTGGGCAGGGTCACACATCCTCTTATTTGAGAAAATCATGCAGAATGACCCAGGGGTAGTTCATGTCACAGGGCTTAACTTATGTTAGATGCAGTGACCAAAATCAATCAGGGCCAGTGGGCAGAATGGCTCTGGGGCCAGATATCCCCCATGATACCCCCTACCTGTAGTAAAAAGGCTATGGGTCGTATTCTAAAAGCTTCCTTAAGTGTAAGGTCGACCTTTAGCTATTGTTTGCAGGGTAGAACACAATAGATTAAGGTCGACCTTACACTTAAAGAAGCTTCTAGAATACGGCCCTACTTGTAGGCTAGCCTATTACCAGTGTGGTATGTTGTTGTGGACAGTATATGTGAGGACATCGGGCTATTGATTAACCACTGAGTCAATTTATTATTGAATATTGGTTCAATAGGTCAATAAATGCTTGTTTGCAAAACAGTGTTATCTGCTGAAGCAGACACTCCCATCGCAGTTACTGATGGCCGATGGGCCACGAAATACTGATCGCAATTTATATATGCCGGTACGTCACTTGTTAATTTAGAGGGAAATTCCCATCAGGAAATAATTTAGGTTCCTTGCCAGTCGCTGAATTTAAATCCCCCTCTTCCTAAAAATTTTAGTGTGGCTTGTTGGGCATATATCGTCAACGGAGAGATTAACAGGGTCTAAGTGCATTTTTAGCTCGACCCAAATTTCCTGTGCTTTTAGTCCCTTATAAGCACAGGAAGTGAGGGTCAAGTAAAAAATGCACTTAGACCCTGTTAATTCTCGGTTGACGATATATAGGGGGTTCAAAGGCAACCTTTAGTGGAATAACAAAATAATTAAAAAATTTTTTTTTGTCCATTTGGCTTGTAGACATATATGGGTTGGTGCATGGTGCAACCTCTGATGTACTCTGAGAGTATGCTGTGGTGCCTTGTACCTTGTACCTTTGCAAGGGCAAGTAAAAGACCCATCCATCCAAGTGAGGAACATGAGGAGCTTGAGATGGCCTCTTCCGTACTTGCCAAGGCTAATAATACTTTGGCTTCGACCCTGATATAAAATCAAATACAAAAGGAAAAACTCTGACAAAACGTGCCCAACCCAAGGCCACACCAGAAAAATCCCAGCTCATAGCACGAGTTGAACAGAATTTCTGTTTGCAGACACTTGACATGAACTTTAATATGAATTGAGAATGTACTTGAATTAATTCACAACAACAAGTTGAATTTATTTTGATATGGAACATGCAGTTATAAACAAGGTGAATCTTTGTTCAAGCAATTTTGGTTATAAATTTTCAAGTGGTGGCTCAGTCACCCGCTTCCTGTAGGTTAATAGAGTCCAATCTGGAAGTATTCTCATCGGTTTTATTCCACCTGTTTGAATCTTTGGTGAAGTATAGGCCTAGTAATTATTGTGTCTGCCAGGTCAGTCATGATATTAACAGAAACCCATTCAGTGCCAAACCATTGACATTCGGAACAATTTTTCGACGAGATATTTGTGTTGACAAGCTTAACAATCAAGATAGGAAAGTTATGGGATGAACATAGGTTCACTTTTTAAATAATATGTGCAAATTTTCTCTATAATGCATGGAGAGGGCTGGAAAATAATGAAAGATCAAAAAGTCCAAAATCAAAACATGACCTTGAACACTATAGGGCATAAAATGAATGAGAAATAAGAGAATGGAAGAATAAGAAAGGAAGACTCTAAAATCTTGAACTATGTCAGATTTGTTCTGGTGGGGGGATTTGAATCAAAATGTTTTTCCTCGCTTATCAATTTTATATCAGGATTTCGAATCTTGTAAACACATATGACAGACTTCCTGAGAACTGTGCAGCACACGCACTGCCATTCAACGAATAAGTATAAATATTGAAAGAACAGTTTAGATCAAATAAAAACCTGCCCATTATAAACAGGATTTTAATCAAAAAGCTGAAGAAAGTTTCAAAAAAATATTGACAAAATTGATTGCTGTTTGTAGCAAAAACAGTGGCTAATTGGACAAATCTTCCAGAAGTATTGTTCGGTCAACTGTTCTACCTTAAACCTTAGCTTGACCAAAAATAGACAAATATCTATTTTTGGCTTGACCCATTTACGTATGTGAGGTCTGTTAAACTTTTGAGCAGTCACGACTGATGTCAGGCTTAATTTGTTAATCCTTTTAGAAGATAGCATGGCTCTATTACATGCACATAGGCCTTTGTGATCAGCATTATTATATATATATTAAAGTACAGGAGACGAGATCTTGACAGATCACGAGTTTCTATATTTTGGTTGAGACGCAGAAAAAGCAAGCAGTTCTGCTCGACATTCTGGCAATGTACACATACCTTTTGGATATTTACATGTAATTGCGTTCTGTTGTTTATCCAATGTGAATCATCAAAGGCCAATATCTTTATTGATTGAGCTCTTCAGGATATGATGATATTTGGTGATAAAGCCAGTACTCAAGTAGACTTCAAACAAATTAAATTCAGCAATACGGTGGAGTCGTTCATGGAATGAATGCCGTATAATCTCCAGATTTTTTGTGGTACTTTATAAAAGCAATCTTTTGATGGAGTACTGTACTTTCCTCAGAACATAGGGCAGCAACTTGTTGCAGAGCATGAATCTTTCCTTACTCCTGGAGCATTCACTTGGGTGAATAATATTGTGGGACACTAAAGGATAAATTCCCACTGCATCCAGTTTCTACACCCCCAAAGAATAATTCAGTCTGAGCAACTAATGCATAATTTGCAAAAGGATGGTGCATAATGGAGCATACATCAATGCCTGTTTTATTAAGTGAAGAACCGTCTGAAAAATCAATGCTGAGATCTTGAGCAGAATTATGTTGCCTGTGCAACAATATCACTGAAATAGCATAGCCATTTGGTTTTGGAGAAATAACCCACAACAGAATGCAACATTGGCTGTGAATTGCGTCTTTCTAAATGCTGCAGTGATTTTGTGAAAATAATAGGCACATTGTGTGGACTTGGAGATTCCAGTTAATAGTTGCGAGAAAAGCAATGACATTCCCTGGCGACAGTTGCCTATGCAGTACCTATTCTTTAGGGCTATACCAATGACAAGCAATGGCGAATTGCCTTAGTTAATTGCTCAACATCTGTGGAAGCCTCAACAACAAAGAAACTCTACTGTAAAAAGCAAAGGAACTCTACTGTAAAAAGCAAAGAAACTCTACTGTAAAAAGCAATTAAAGAAACTCTACTGTAAAAAGCAATTAAAGAAACTCTACTGTAAAAAGCAATGAAACTCCTCTCTAAAAAGCTAAGAAACTCTACTCTAAAAAGCAAAGATAAGAAACTCACCACAACATTTGGCCAATCAGATACTAGGGCTAGGGACCCCTGACCAATAAGAATCTCCTAGGCGACGATCATGATGCTACTCTAAACAAAGCAAAGAAATTCTACTCTAAAAATATATCTATTTGACCTCAACACTACTTGACACGACGGATTTGAGATTGGCCAATAATCGCAGCCAAATTTGATCGGGTTTGCCCACTTTACGTGTATCAATATACAAAATTAGGACACACTATGCTTTTTAGCTCTATGTCATCTGATCAATCTGTAATTATCAATGAGGAACATATGAGTTTATTGTGCCATCTAACTGAATTGTCTATACATTATCAAACGTGATATTCTGAACATTCCTCAAGTCATTTTCTGGTAACTGTGACAAGAAATATGCTTAGACAGGGAAGCACGATTCAGGGTCTTGTCTTGGATGCCATTTCTACATTCATGATCTTCTTGTGTTGGATTTTTTCGTGCTCAGTGTGAACACTTAAGGACCTTCAAATTGTGAGCTATACATAAACATACTTTTGACTGGACAAAGCTTTAAGTATTAAGCGATTTTCAACAAAACATTCGTGAATAACTAGGCCTATTTGTGTAGTATCATGGCTTCCAAAGGTTATACCATTGCAAGTAAGGGAAATCTTAAGGCTAGTTCCGACAATGCAGGAATTAGTTCTAAAAGTGTACCAGAGCGGTCACGTTATTCCACTGCTGTCACCCGTAATGGATTGACTGACAAGCCTCCTGAGCTTGGCTTTAAATCTGCAGGGGTCCATAAAACGGTGAGAGAAGGACTACAAGATTCAATTGGACTGAACTCTAATTCTAGTGGAGAAGGGTCAGACATTTACTACCAGAGTACGAGCCAGAGGACCGGAACTAAAATTGGTGATTTAGAGAAAGGTGTACCTGGTTCTAAATTAGGTGTTTCTGGGAGGCATGCCGCCTATAATTTGGTGAAAGGTAACACTTCTCAGTCTGGCTCGGTGGCATCAGCTTCCGGTGGCCAGCGTCAAGCTGATTCTGAAAACTGTGTATCCAAAGAGCATTCTCGTACATCCAGAACAGAGTCACCAAGTTTTCGTCACATATCAACTGGAAAAGGCACTACTGAAGGAGAAGTAACGTGTCAATCCGTGCCGCAAAGGACAGACCAAAATTCTCCACGCCCAGTCCAGGCGCTTATCTTGCATTGGACAAAAACAGAAGAGTGCAAACCGAGAAGTCCAGAATTTAGGCGAAGGAAAGTGCTGACTAATCCAGCTAGGACTAGTAGCAACGTAAGAAGGGCTGAACACTTGGAGAGGGACAAAGGTGTCAAATCACCCAACAGGTTTGTGAGGGATCTCACTTCTGGAAAATTGGGCTCCAATGTTTCAAAATCGGAGGAGAATAAAACTGTGCTTCCATCTCAGAGGAGGCGACGGACATTACCGGATTTACCACCTCATCCGAGTCGAACTAGCAAACTACTTGCTGGTGTCTCAAAAATCACTGAAGCTGACTTAGTTTTGCTGAGGCAGCAACTTTCAGAAGGTGTTAACAGCGGTGGAACGGACTCACCTGTTGATACAAGAAACAATGCTGAAAATTCATCGTTAGTAGATAAACGTTTGGTATCTGGAAACAAAGGAGGTAACTGTGTTCGCTCGAAAGGTGAAAAGACTACTTCATTAATCAAGCTTGCCGAAGAGGAACTCCCCGGTAACCTACCCACTGGGAATAAGTTTAAACGTTTACCTGCTAGTGCTAATGATAGTGGGTCAAATTTGAATAGTGAAACGCCAGTCTTGGACGAGTTTCAAACTTCATTGTATGATAGTGGTAGCGTGACGCAAAAGACTTTTTCTTATGCTGTACCTACAGATAACAGGGGATATAAATCTCGCCGTACTGATGAAAGAGAAACTCAACCTGACGTAAAACATGGAAAAATTCTTCAGACTAATTTAGATGCTGATGGTAAAGTTATATCATTCAAGAGTGAGAACCGTTGGGGGGTCGTTAAACCAGAAAGAAGAGCACTTTCTGTGGTTTCCAAGCCACAGGATTCAGTGAACTTTACACATGAAATACCTGTAGAAGCTGTAGGATTGAACCAAAGTAGTACTCGTGCCAAGGATACAAGGCTTGCCAAGACACCTGATTTTTTAGGGGGACTTGGTGAAAAAGCTGGAATTGCAGTTAGGGGTCCTAGATTTGGTAAAGAAGGTGACAGTCCAATCGGGGGACAAACACAAGGTGCTGGGCCACAGTTTCCCAAGCAAAAATCTGGAACTGATGACAGGGACTCCAATTCTGCTCTAAAGGACCCAGCTGAAAAAGTCAAAAAGTTAATCAAGTTCGTGCCACAGTCAGATGATGATTTAGAATCAAAGACGCCAAGTAGTGATGTACTTACTCTATCAAAGAGAAGGATAGGCGTGCTTGAGAATTTCACGTTTGATTCTGAGGATGAGTCTAGTCTGAATTTGACGGCTGAGGAGAAAGTTGACCGAGTAACTCCTGCGACGGGACGTCCTAGTTATACATTTAATGAGCAACAGCCTCAAGGGACCAGTACAGGAGGAATAACTGATCCATTAACAGGATTTGAAACTGAGAAATCGGTGGACAAGAGTGAGTTGCAAACAAAAAGCTGTGAAAATGATTCAGATCCTTCTTCGAGGCAGGTAAAATCTGATCAAAAGTCACAAATTCCTGAACGCTGTTCGACGGACGCCTCAAGAACTGATTCAAAGGGTACAAATGCAGAAGTATTGGGTCCTTTGAAAGGAATTGTTGAAAGTTGTGTAGCAGATGAGGCAGGGGTTAAAATACAACCAACTTCAAATTTTGTCCCACGTTTGAAAAGGATACATGTAGGTGTCAGTGAGGACTCTGTTGGAACGAATAAACCCGAGGTTTCGTGGCAGGGGAGAAAAACCGTTGTACCGTATTATGAAAAACAGGTACATTTCATTAACCCTGACCAACTTCATGAATACCCCAGATTGGAGTCCTCTGTATCGGATACAGATGTGTCAGTTGAACCCTTAGAAAGTGTTTCAGGTGTGCAGCTGTTAAAGACAGAACCTTCTGCTGAAAGAGTTGATTCTGATGGCTGGACTGTTGTTGAGGAACGGGATGTTGTAAGGACAAACAGTCAAGAACTTCCGTCAGATAATTTTAAACCAGTTGTGGTCGCGAAGTCAGAGCTTTTGCCTGCATCAGATAGTTCTGCTTCAAAATCAGACAAATCGCAAAAGGAAAGTTTGGGCTCTTCAGAAATTACTGGAACTACTGAAGGAAATAGAGAGGAACACCCTGGTAGTGTTGCTAGCAGGCCTACTCTGTCAGTGCAAAAAGTAGGAGATATTCGCAGTAGCTTTCCAAAGGCATCACGTGACAGGTTGCCAACTGCTAAACAATTTCAGTATGAAAATACATCTGACAGGCCTTTGAGCTGTAGTCAAGACAACAGAAATTTCCCATCAGGTAACAAAAACAAGACTAAAGCAAAAGAAGGCCAAGTTGCCAACGTTGATGATAGGCCTAGATTGCGAACGTGGAAATCTGACACAGGTACAGAATTGCCTACAGACAAAGTAAGATCAGCTAATACCTCAGGAGAAGGTGGTGAAAATGATAGAGGGAAAGGGCCTGTGCCAGGTTCTCCTACTGATGTTTTAAGCCCTGATTTGCTTGCTGGAGCTGTACAAAGCAAAGCGGAAGGCAAGTGCAGTGTAGCTGATATTGTTGTTGTTCTTGACAAAAACTCAGGAAATAACGCAAAGGTTGGCGGTGGATTTGGTGAAGGATTGATTGTAAATGAGAGCAGATCAGGTGCTGTTGCTCCATATTCTGATGCTGCTCTGCCTTGGAAGGAAAACAAACTTGGAAAAAGCGGACAAGCATCTGATGTGGAAGTGCAACAGGTAAATTCTGGCGTATCACAGACTAGGGAGATTGGCGCGCTCCTTAGAGCTAGGAATGCTAAGAAAGATAAGGTGACTTGTGAAGCCTACGCTGCTCAGGTTCCAGACAATAATAGAAGTGAGGGAATTGTGAACAAGATCAAGTTGAAGCTGTTTGGATTGTTTAGGCCTGGGACTGACTGTGCTTCAAAGCCTAGTTCTGTGGATACCTCCAAAGAGTCTCAGAAGGAGAAGTTGTGGGTGTCCGGAAAGGATAGTAGTGTTGTTAAAGACAAATTTGAGGAAAACGAAAGTTCAGAATTAAGTTCTGTGGAGAAGGGGGACATTCTTGGAACTGATGTGAATGAAAATAACTTGAAACCTGATTCAGTTGACAGGAATACATCTCAGAAAGTGAAAAGGGACAGCAGTTGGAGTGTAGGGAAATTCGATGAGGCGTCTAGCGTTGATTTAAGCCAGGTTGTTCAAAACGAGGATTCGCATGGTGTTGGATATGAGCCAGATTCAAAATTAATACGTGTCAAATTGAAAGATCGGATTAACAAAATGGAGGCAGAGATAACTCGTCGGCGGGATTCAAGTCAGGATGTTGAAGGGGAAGAGGAATCGGAACGCAGGCCGTCCATCAGGGACAGGATAAAAGGGCTCCAACATGGGAAATCGTCTTCACCCCCAAGGCGGGTGTCAAATACACCTACGTCTAATATCAATGAGGCCAATTTGGATAATAAATCCAGTGGGAAGCAAGAGAGTTTGAATAATAATGATGAAAATCGGAATAAGCGGTCGTCAGGGATCGATATTGACCCTGCTGAAATGGAAAGTGTTGGTGACAGGATTAAACAATTGGTGTCCTCACACAAAGCCGATTTGAAAGGTAAACTACCCGCGCCGGTGCAGGATTTACGAAAAAAGTTGGCTGATATTAATAGGGATGGGGTGCCTGTGGAACGAAGGCGCCAGTCACTGCCTGTGGAGATGGAAAAGGACGATGATGGTGAAGAAAAAGAGGAGAGACGCAAGTCTATCTTTGAGATAATTGGTGAGTTTGATACTAAAACTGATGAAAAACTTCCAACGCCTGCCAGGGGTGTTCTGGGGCGATCCAGCTCTGTTAAACAAGAGCCAAAAGCAGTTTCTCTTAGCTCTGAAGGCAAAAAAGAGGGCATTGATGATAATTATATGCCAGAGCCTGGTTTAATTCGCAAGAGGTTTGAGTCGGGTGACAGCGTGAAGAGTGAGGGTGAGTTGCAGGCAGTGATAGATCCTGCTGAAGGGAACGAACCAGAGGTACCTGTTAAGGTGTCTGAGATATTGAACAAATTGACACAGAAGACAGTCGAACCAGAGTCGATTAAGAAGAATGGTGAAAAGGCGATACGCAGGACAAGTTTCAAAAAAACTGATCAGGAATGGAAGGAGAAAATAGAGCGAGAGCGGTTGGAGCGGGAGGCAGAATTGATGAGGGAGAGGAAGGAGATGAGTCCGGGCGATTTTGAGGATGGTGATGAGAAGCCGAAACCGAAGCCAAAGATGAAACGGAGTGAAAGTATCAGGAAGCGAGAGGAGGAATGGAAAGAAAGTGTGGAAAGGGCGAAGTTAGAAAGAGAGGCTCAGAAGGAGATGGAAGAGAAAGAAGGAGTAGAAAGACGACAACCGGTTGTTACGCAACCGAGTGTGAGGAAAAAGGAAGTTGAAGCCGAATGGAGGGAGAAAATTGAGAGAGAGAGGCTGGAAAAGGAGGCCGAGAAGGAGAAATTGGAAAATGAGGCTAGAGAAAAAAAGAAGGCGGTTAAAAGGAGTGAAAGTATAAGACAGATGGAAGAGCAGTGGAAGGAAACAGTTGAGAGGGAAAGATTAGAAAAAGAGGCAGAAAAGGAGGAGGAAAATCTAGATGATGTGGATGAGAGAAAGAGGCGGGGAAGCTCGATTATTAGACAGAAGGAAGAAGAATGGAAAGAGAAAGTTGAAAGAGAAAGACTAGAAAAAGAGGAGGACAAAAGGGAAAAGGAGGCTGAGGATAGTAAGAAAAAGCCATTGGCAAGGAGTGGGGGTCTGAGGCAAACAGAAGAAGAATGGAAGAAGAAAGTTGAGAAGGAACGGCTGGAAAAAGAGGCTGAAACTGAGATTGAAGAAAGTAAGAAAAAGCCGGTGGCAAAGAGTGGGGGTGCTAAGCAAACAGAAGAAGAATGGAAGAAGAAAGTCGAGAGGGAAAGGCTTGAAAAAGAGGCTGAAAATGTGATTGAAAAGAGTAAGAAAAAGCCGGTGGCAAGAAGTGGAGGTACCAGGCAAACAGAAGAAGGGTGGAAAAAGAAAGTCGAAAAGGAAAGACTGGAAAAAGAGGCTGAAACTGAGATTGAAGAAAGTAAGAAAAAGCCGGTGGCAA
>NMRB01002919.1:24783-49596 GCA_002633025.1 Notospermus geniculatus
GTATTTCGCGAAAAATGACACGCACATTCGTCTTAAATCAATAACATTTAAATGGTCATGACCGACAAGTTTACCAATTGTGAAATTTAGTAGGCCTAATGGTCGGGACACACCTAACGCGATTCGTCGACGCATGCGGCAACGCCTTTGTTATTTTCCGTCGCACTGCACGCAAACAAAGGTTTTGACGCATGCGTCGCCCAATCGCATGCGAATCGCGTTAGGTGTGTCCCCACCCTTACTTTGAAAACAATAACCCCCTGCTTTTGGTTGCCGCGAAACACGCAATCGCACTGTAAAGCCGTGGACATCTACATCATAAATGTAAGCCTACGCATGTTCAGTCCCAATGTCATCAGTTTCTACATCACCCTAACATATTTACAAAATTCATCAGTGAATTTTCAAGGGCGGTCTTCAAATTGACTCGAAAGTCAATTTCTAGTTTGAAGGAGTTTTTGCTGATTTTGAAGAATTTAGTAACCTCAAAAAAATTTCTGGCAGAGATCCTGCAACTGACTGAAGCATTCCCACTTTCAACGAGCACTAGTTCATCTTTCAGATTTACTTTCATGAAGTAGGCAACTCATGTCTGCTTTATGACCACTCTACTTCAGTCAATACTTGGCTGTTGTATCTGTTCATTTCACCGATGTGACTTGGGTTCAAAAGCAAATACGAACCGCCCGAATGACGTCAGCTTGGCAATTTCATTGTGTTTGTCCGACCCTGCATTTGTCCAGCCTCACCTTTGAGGAGCCACGGTGGTGTAGTGGTTCGGGCCTCCGACTAGCGGTCAGAGGGTCCCGGGTTCGAATCCCACTGGGCATGAGACTTTGGGCAAGTCTCTTTGCCTCACTGGCCTCTCTCCACCCAGGTCACCTACCGGTCAGAAATGCTCGGATTGTAGCGCTAAATTAGCAGCTCATCTGAGTTCTACTGAAAGGTTTTAGGATAGACTGGGGTTGAAGTGTCAAGTCAGATGACACCTCTACCGTTGTTGATATCAGACTATAAACCCAAACTTTAACTTTCAACTTTAACAATGTGGTCACTCGGTAAAGTCTAGTTATCCAGTGTTTGTCCGACCTTTGCTGGTAAAAATAATGTATGTACTTGTGTCTAGTGCTGTACATGCACATGTAGTTCTACCAGTTGAAACTACCCTACTACTGCCATCTATTGTTTACAATCGGTACCAGACAGTTGACTTCACTTTTCCTATTCTACCAACAAGAGCAGGGAGACAACAATACTATTTTAGGCCTAGGTATGAACATCCTCCCACAGCAGGGGTTTTTACCTCGCTCCTCTTCCTCTTCATCCACTCTTTGTGTGCGAGTGTATGAAGAGGAACGAGACGAAACCCCTGCTGTGGGAGGATGAGTATGGAACTTCAAGACAGAAATCTTTCTCACAGGACATATTAGTTAGAGGGTTACTTCCCTGAGATGCGAGGAGTGTGTTTCCGTTCTATAGGTCAGGATGAAAGATCTTGTCAGTACAACGTAGCAAAAAATAGATAAGTTGCTCGCTTATCTATTTTGTTTTTAGGTAAATTATTGTCCATGGGGGCCAGTCAGAACAGTGAAAGTTATTAGTGAGCTGGTTTCGCAAATCTGACGAAACACGAAGTACGAAATACGAAATTGGACTTCATGTCAAGGACCTAATGTATTTCTGGAGATGGTCGGTGCCACAAATATCGGCTGCTGCAAGAGCGTCTTTTAGCATATGATACAAGACCGATAGAGTTGCAATGTGTATTACACTTGGAAATTTATCTTTCGTTTCCACTTCGTAGCTACGAAGTGGAAATTTAAAAATGCAAAGTGCACCAAAACTCTCTCGATCTTCCATGATATGCTAAAAGACGCTCTGGCAGCAGGGATATTTTATGGTACCAAACATCTCCAGAAATACATTAGGTCATGGAAATGAAGTTAAATTTCGTATTTCGTACCTCGTATTTCGTCAGGTTTGCGAAAACTCACTATTCTCTAAGAACCGTGACACCCCTTGTACCTCATCAGCTTCAGGTCTATCTGCAGGCTTCAGGCGTTACTCAGATTATTTGCCCATAATTGACTCTGAATAACATTTTCTCTCTCATCATCCATTTTGAATGGGTTTATTTTAAACCTGCTGCTGCCACCACACATTTGACATGTAATCCAACTTTAATTACGGCACACAATGGATTGCATTTTAGAGACTTTCAAAAATGGTGGGGGCAGGAGTTTGAATTATGTAATAGTTCATGAATATAGCTCCCTTCTCTTGTATTTTGGTAAAAAAAGGACACTTTGGAACCCAAACTTCCGGGCCACTTTAGTCTCAATAGCAGCAAAGGAAACAGTGCATCAATTCAACAGCAGCTGTGAGTTCACATAAACATATGTACAGTCTTTGACAAAAGTTTATGTCCACCTGATACATGTACATGTACCTCGAATATTTCAAATAATACTGGGCCAATTTAAACATGGTTTGTTCCACATGAAAGTATATCTTGTTGGTCATATTTCTACATCAGAATTTTGGATATTTGGAAATATCATAATTATGTAATACATGTAGCTCACATAAACATAGCTCACCAGAAAAAAACACCACAAATCAAATTTATGTAATTTTTTTGTGACTTTTGTTGCAGTTTTGATAGAGTGGAACATTCTTAGAAAATGTGTTGAATGGTTGCTGAGATATTTGAGATTATCATAATTTTGATAATTTGAGATTTTCACAGGAAATTTTGATGCCATTAGATAAAGCTATTAAAACCTCAGAAATGGGTTTACAAAATTTTAGGGATATTTGTGATACACTTTCATGTGGAAAAAATCGTGTTAAAAATTGGCCCAGTAGCCTATTATTTGAAAAATTCAAGGTATCAGGTGGAGATAAACTTTTGTCAAAGACTGTACATGTACTTTATCGTTCTCCTTAGAATATCAGTTCTTACAAAAACATTCACTCTCAAGACTCCCGACCTGATTTCTGCATGTTTTGGATACAAAAAACATTATTGTTCAAACACAAACACCTGGTCGAACTTCCCCAGTCCTTAACGGAGGAGAGCGAGGCATTTCACTTCGATCTAATTCGAGGTAAATAATGACTCAGAGCCATGACAATAGGCAGTCAAGAGGGTTGTCGGCAGCTCATGAGAGTCATTTTGCTTTACAAAAGTTTCACGGCATAACATGCTCTAACATCATGCTGTCATGACTGTGGATATAAGCTATCAATGACGTTTTGGTGGGGCAGAATGATTGCCTTTACAAGGTGGGACGGTGTTGTCAGAAGTTGTACGGTAACTGATAGCCTACCTGATGGATTCCATTCACAAATCTTTGTTTTGGTGATTCTATTGGATATTATGTTATGAGGATTATTTACATCCGTTGAGGATTATCATCATTTTCATGGACTTCTGCAAGGCATTTGGTTCAGAAAATTACAGCTGTGGTTACACTACATAAATCCCCGTGCTTTCCCCGGGATTTTGCGGTTACACCTATAAATCGCCGAGTCTAAATAGACCCGTGTCTGAAATCCCCGTGCTTATTAGCCCCAGCGAGCTCGAAGGGGCAACGCCGGGGCTATTTAGACACGGGGATTTTATGTAGTGTAACCGCGAAATCCCCGTGTTTATTTGTATCTAAGCACCCGGCGACAGACGGCGATGCAAATCGATGAGTCATGCGCATGCGTATAGGATATTTCACGCCTCCAGTAGCCACTCGATGACGGAGAGTTGCCTACATGCAGTGCCCCTATCGCCGGGATACGGAACTTATTACCAATCGCACTTTAGTAGTGTAACCGCTCGCCGTGTCAACGCCGTGTTTTTTCTGGTTCGGAAAAACCCCGTGTCTCAAAAAGCACTGGGATTTTGGATAGGTGTAACCACGGCTATTATGTTATGAGGATTATTTCTAAAATACATCTGTTGAGGATTATCATCATTTTCATGGACTTCTGCAAGGCATTTGGTTCAGAAAATAACACCTTACTTCATGAAAAGTGTGGACTTCTTGGGACTCCCTACCTGAAATTTCTTGCGATCCGATCATCATCAAGAGCTGATCCTCTGATGATGATCTCTGTAGGCTATTGTGCAGTGTTTTGACTAAATTTGAGTGTTCTGTCGAGAAATTGTTCTGATGCACTCCTTCAAAAAATGAAATAAGAAAAATGTTGAAAGTTCTTGAGTTTGGGGGGGGGGGGCTATTGTTTTGACAGAATCTCTTTATTTGTTCAGCTGATTTTACGGTCCATTGGATGAGATAGGGCTGGCCTGAAAGAGTGGCTTCCTAAAAATAAGAATCTCCTGTTAATCCTAAATCAATCAGAAATAATCCCTTTACCAGAGTACATCCCCTAAAATTGACATAGCGGTCTAATGAGGAACTTTAGAGCCGTCAGAGGCCGCTACGAGTTACCGGTCCCAGAACGTCATGAAATTTGACGTCACAGGGCAGAAATGCATGCCACAACGTCATCCATAATGACGTGGGCGCCGTGGCTCACGCACTTGACGTCAAATTTTGTGACATTCTAGGACCGGTAACAGGCGGCCTCTTACGGCCACCGACGGNGGCGCGAATATGACGCGTAGAGACGTGAATACATAATGTGATTGCGCATAAATTATTGATTTTCGTTTTGAAGTGGACTGCGGCCGGCGTGGCTGTCGGAGGGAGAGCGCGTTGTTCCCGCGTACATGGCGATTGCGTCAGTTAGTGGGCGATTCGAAAAATGACTTTGGGGCTTGTGATAGGATGGGAGAGGGGCACTAATTGGACCCCCCCCCCCATTTTTATTGCAGATTTACACGAATCTCAGGACCCAACTTTTTGGAATCTAAAACACGGAAATCCGCGTTTCCGCGGAGAAATCTCATGTCTGTACTTAGGGAATGTTTCCTGATGAACAAAATATCCACACAAATGACTGTCGTTTTCAAAGTTGTCAAGATTAATTCCTTAAAGCCTAGTTCATACTCCGCCGCAGGACCATCGTCAGCGACCGATCGCGCAATCTTGCGTTCGACGCCGACCCCGTCGCGCGATTTGACACTTTGAAAACGATAGTCATCTGTGTGGATATTTTGTTCACCATGAATCAGGTTTATGATGTTTTGATAGATCTATCAAAACATCTTGGATCGTATTCATATAGCGGTTCTATCGTTAGAACCGTCTTAGGCCGGTTCCAAGTACAGTGGTTGACGATACTTGGAACCGGCCTAAAGTCGATTCTAAAGAAAGAACTGCTTTATGAATACAACCCCTTAAATCTAATTTCTTGTAGTTGATACCTGCCTTCAAAAGATTTTGTCATCCTCATTCAATGTCATACTATTTGTTTTGACAGGTTGGACATGATATTTGACTCAAGTAGTTAATTCAGGAAGTCATAAACACTTTCTTATTCAATGGATAAGTGTACTTGGAACAGGAATGATAAACTCTGACCTCTTGACTCATACATGTTTCCTTTCGCGGTTAGATCTCAGAATTGTTGTTTTGAGATCAGTTCATTCAGATATTCACTCAAGGATTAGAGAAATTTCATTTGTTGTCAGGATGTCTTATCGTCTAGTGCATAGGAGATGGATACCAAATCTGGTGAGTTTGATTTTTTTCCTACCAGTATTGGGATCATCAGGCACGTGTGCAGAGGGGGTCCGGACCCCCCTCAAGCAGGCCATAGATTTTTTTTACCCGTATCACTTCAAGCAAGCATAAATTACAGGGAGAGGGGCAATAGGTGAAGGGTCTAGCGGGTTTTCGGAACTTCGGACCCCTATTATGATATAGTTGTAGTACCTGCTATAGTTCTGTTATAAGTAAGCCCATCAGGTATCCGTTGTTGGGTGGGGCGGATACAACCAGGTTCACTCAGTCAAGACATGTTCATGACTGAAATGCTGGGAAATGGCATCTTCTGTGTGCAGATTTTGCAAAATTTCCTACGCAGGGGACCCCCCTCGCTCTATCCCAGGTGAGCACATGGTCCATGGACCATTTCATTCAGTAACATCCGACGGGTTCACCGACATGTAGACCGCTTCACTTAGGCCATGTAAAAAAAAATAATTGGTTAGCATCCCCTCCCGCCATGGAAATCACCCCCCTCCTCAAAAAAATTTTTATTTTTTATTTTCAAAAAAAACCTTTCAAAAACTGCCAAAAGAGTGATAAAAGAGTGATAAAATTACAAGGCTGGGATGCTTAAATAAACAACACAGTTTTAAAGGATAGAAAGTAGTTTTTGTTTCAATTCATACCTATTACATTTGAAATTTCCCTCAGGCTGCCAAGATTACCATGGTAACATGCATCTCAAACTCAATAAAAAATAAAATAAAAACCTCCCGCCCTCCTCAGAAAATTGAGAGTGGAAGGATGCTAACCAACTATTTTTTTTTACATGGCCTTACATGTATGATGGAGAAGTTCTAATCGTACTGTTATCAGTGATGTCATGAACATTTAATTTCCTTACAATTGAACTCATCCTTGTCATGTTCCGCACATTCTGTCAGTTTTCGCATTCTAACAAAAGAATTACAAAGTCTTTTCTCCAAATTTACATGACTTTTATCTCATGGTCACTGTTAACTGTCTATAGCAGGAACAGCAATTCAGAAATAGCAGTTAATGCTGAATCATGACACAGGAAACATGAACCAAGCCAAAGTACAACTCCCGCTTACTATTCATTTGCGACAAGCGAATGGGATGTAAAAATTTTCCAACAGGATGGCTGAATGTACATCCTTGCCCCATTAATACAGGGTGGCCAAAAAAACTTGAACACACAGTCATACTTGGCATTTAGACCCAGAGCCCACAACTGCTTGTAGCAACATCAATCAAACATGTCACGTCCATGATGCAACTAATTAGCAAACAGTGCACTAATTATGAATCACAACGAACTTAATTCATACCAGGGACATAGAAGGACAAGAGCCTGACATGATGCAGGGTATTACATACTTCTCAGGTTCCAAAATTTGCAGAAACAGCACTAATAGGTGAAAGAATGTCACGTCTGAGATCGTGGACTTGCCCCAGTGGTTTGGGACTGAGGGTACTGGAAGTTGCTGGTGCATTTTTGGGGCCACCCTGTATGTAGCACATGTATACACTCACATAGGCCATACAATCTAAACTCCAAAAATAGACCATACAATCTAAACTCAAAAAAAATTAAACCATATATACTCAAAACTTCGCCCCAAATTCAGAGGTACATGTACCAAGTACTGTACATGTACATGTACATGTATATCCTACTACAAAAATTGTACTTTGATGCTAGCCGCAATGCAAATGCTGCAATACAACTCCATCAGCTGGTGAAATAAATAATTGAGGCAAGGCTGTCCTTTCCTTTGTAGATATGGTATTGATCTATTTTTACCTCGTGCACATGTAATGTACACGGAGGGCTACAAACAAATGGTTAGATTTTCATTTGAATTGCATTAACCGGTGTGACTAAGCCTGTGCAGTGGATTTCACCTTCAGGACTGTGGGCGGAATAAACATGGTGAGGATTTGACAATGTCAATTTCAACATGTAATGTACGGCGGGCTACAAACGGTTAGATTTTCATTTGAATTGCATTTTAAAACCGGTGTGACTAAGCTTGTGCAGTAGGTTTCACTTTCAGGACTGTGGGCGGATAAACATGGTGAGGATTTGACAGTGTCGATTTCGAGTGTGTTGTTTATTTCGGGAAATATACATGTAGGATTACCAGTAAACTCATCTTTTGATCAATACATTACCTGGATAGTATGGTTGGTACATGTACTCTCTGTGGAGTTAGATCCTCTCTGAAATCTGATAGAATTGGCGTATAACCTTCTGAACTAATCCCTGTATGCCAGCAACATTACCCGCTCTGATAGGCCTAGTCAGTTACGCTCTCACACACAGCAGTAACTTGTATGGGGTTTCACTGTGAACTGTGAATATGGTCCCCTACAGAGTACCTCCAGCCATTATGTAAGAGAGGTAAAGCAGTCACACATACCGGGTACATGTATCGTAATTCTTCTGTTAAGCTATGTGCACACAGAGGTTAGTGCTTGCGTGATCTTAGCCGCAGCGAAACCTTGCAACCACGCAGTCCTCTAAATCCTTGCGCCGCGGTGTGAATACAAGGGCGCAAGGATCTTTGTGCGGCCTTGCGTCCTGCGGCTGGGCTTATACGACTGCGCCAAATATTTAAAAAAATTGATAAAATACGATTCCGCCTTGGCGCAAGCACTAACTGCTTGCGGCCTCGGGTGCACACGGAGATTTCTTATGCCTTTGCGTCCTCTCGAAGAGACTTGCGGCTAAGATCGCGCAAGCACTAAGCTCTGTGTGCACATAGCTTTAGGAAGTAGAGGTGTATGGGCCTACCTTCAGGCAAGAGGACGAAGCAGTACATTGCTTCTGCTAGCGTTCCCTATGAAGATGTTCAGTCCGACTTAACCTGAGGACATCCTGCCTTCTGAGAATGACCTTTGGTATTTTTTTTCACGGTGGAGTCCTAATAGCATGACAGCCTGCATCAATTACTTAATTGTGTTGAAGTAATTTTCTTGTGTTCTCTCAGTATTCGCTTCTGTTAGTTACGTTTTGTGCAATTCTATTCCAGCTCCAATGTTGAAACTTTCAAGAAAGCTAGATGCCGGTACAAAAAGGTTCAAATTGTTAATAGAAGCAGCTGATTTATTTTGGAGAATTCTGAATCTAAATACCTATAGAAGGAAATTAAAAAACAATAATCAGGAGGAAGGGGCTTGATGCCGTGAATCAGTCAAGAATTTGATGATAAAAAAACGTTGGCACATTTTTTCCTGGTGTTGCACCAAGTAACTTTCCTCTTGGACGTTCTGAGACATCCTCGACTGGCAGTGAAATGTGGCTCACGTCGAGCGATTCCCGAGGCCTCCATTTACCCACTCAGACATTTTTCTTGCCAACAACCTAGTGACAAACTGCTGTCTTCGATAATACTGCTGGTGACAGGCTGCAGTTTTTTGGGGGGATTCGCAACAAGAGGCTGCCATCTTGTTTCCCAGCTGTCTATGACACAGCAGCAGGTTACGACAGAATGGTTAAGGCCAATTTACACAATATGATATTTTCATTCGATTGTCGGATCAGACATGATGGTACGTCCAAATCGGTTCACGTAAACTGCATTATGACAAAAATTTATGGCATTTACCACATCAGGTGGACAAGACGGATGTTCTTTTTTCTCCCAATATCAGTCGAAGGACGCATGAATCAGGTGGCTGCATTGAGGTCGTGTGCTTGACACATTTGACGAAAAGTCAGTCTCACGGTATTGACGGATGAATAAACCGGACTGTGTATACACAACTTGTGCTCTGGCAGAATTATATGACAAAATTGCGTCCAAGTCGCATCTTGTACATTGGACTTTATGGGCCCATCACACTGAGCCAATTCTCAGTATGTTCTTGAAAATGTCGCTGAATGGGCACAAACTGTGTGCGAACGGAGTGGACATCGTGGCAACTTTTTATAGTCTTTTTACGAATGACGAAGTTCATGGACGGGCTTGGATGGGAAGAGTGCTCCAGAACTTCGAGACATTATTTGGCCAACGTTACACGTTCTGGCCTGTTTTGAGATTTTTTTAGGACGGTGCAGGACGTTTTGAGAACTACTTAATTTTTGTGAACAATGGGTTGCATTCAATCCAGCAAAAGCAGCGACGAATATAAACTAAAGGATGATGGGAAAAACGACTCGTACGTGAGTTACGCGTCTGATTGGTGGGAAAATGCTGACGAGAGAAAGAAATCTGGATCTTTGACAAGTTACGACGAGTTTAAGGCCGAGAAAAAAGGTGACACCGTCCAGAAGAAAAGACACGATGACATGGTGTCAAGCAGACCGGCAAATTTCTCGTCGAAATTCCTCCCCAAGTCTCGAGGCGGTGGTGGTGCACCAGTAAGAGATGAGGGAGCGAAGAGCAGGTTAGGACGTATCTACCACGTCAATTTGGAGTCTGAAATTGACTATAAAAAACTTGTTGATGAAAAAGCAAGAGATAGTAAGAAGCTGCAACGTTGTGAAAATGCTGATTCGAGCAGTTTGGAATCGCTCAGTTCTGTTACGAGTGTGAAAAATGCGATCAAAATTTATGAGGATAATGTTGCGAAATTAAAAAGCAGTGAAACGCAGCATAGTCACGAAGAAAAACGAAATATGAATGAATTGAAGAAAACCATGTCGGGTTACAAATCACCTTTCACTTCAAAGAGAGAAAAGAAATTCTCAAGCAGGTTCCAAAGGGTAGGCCTAATTTGTAAATTATTCTATTTGGTATTGGTTTGCTTCCTTTTCTTTAGTTTGGGGTATTTGGTTAACTTTTACTTGTTAATAGCTTGATAATTGGCATCTTTCCGATCCTATATTTAGGGTAAATGAAGTGTTTTATCAGAAAACTTTTGATTTGGGGATTGTGGTCAGATTTGTCTTATTTGGTTATGGGCATTTTCTTAATCGTTTTTGTGGAAAATATAATTTGTGGTGATTGTTGTTTTCATATTCATTTACTATGGAGAATGAAGGAAAATAATTGATACCAACCCGATCCCCCCCCCCCCATTTTGACAAGGCCGGGGCTATTCGTACCGTGACGGTGCAAATAACGCCAAACCAGATCTTATTCGTACCGTGACGGTGTGAATAGTGCGCCGTCGGTTCTTATTCGTACCGTGACGGTGTGAATAGTGCGCCGCCGGTTCTTATTCGTACCGTGACGGTGTGAATAGTGCAGGAATAGCTCTTATTTACACCGTCACGGTGGGAATAGTGCGTGGAGAATGATTATTCGTACCGTGACGGTGATGTATAATTTCTGCACCGTAATTCGGACAGTGCGACTGTGGCGGGCAGCTGCAGATCTAAAATGATATTTTAGCCTGGGCAATTTTTTTCCTTTGACGGGGTCCAGTGACCCCATCTTTCACAGTTAATGATGAAATGTTGGCCTCTGCTGTCTGATGATAAACTATTTTTCATACGCCTAGGTTAGGCCCTAATTTAAAAAAAAATTGGCTCAAGAATCAGTTCCCCGTTTTTTCCGAAAGTCACACGGATTGATATCACGATATCGATAAAAAGACGAAAAGAAGAATAAAAGGAGGTGAAAAAAGAACTAAAAGAAAAAGGAGAACTAAAGAAAATAAAAGAAGAACGGTCATGGCGGGACTCGAACCCGTGGCCTTCCGTTTGATAACCACCCACGCAAACCACTCGGCCACTGAGGCGCATGCTTCGAATTGTGGGGAATTATTAGATACTTTAGTAGGCCTACCTTGCCCAAAAGCATTGATTACAAAACTTTTTTTCCTGGTGTGGTTATAAATTAACGTTTTCATCAAGAATATTGAAAAAAAATCCGGCATTGTGCGAGATGATACTGGTAAACTTCATCTGGCATGCCTCGAATGAAGCTCTCTGATTGGCTGTTTACGACGGTGTGAATAAGATCTGGTTTGGCGTTATTTGCACCGTGACGGTACGAATAGCCAGTGCGTTTTGACAAAGCTAGTGGTTCACAAAATTTGGGGGCGACCCAGATAGAGATTTCCCACATACCAGATACCTATCGAAAATTTCTATTCTCTGATGCAGTTAGGGTTTTCTAGTCCTGCCTACTGGTCAAACGTATTCTTGAGCCTGTCACTCTCAGCCGTATGAGAGAATTCTGCCATTGAAGCTGTTCAAGTTAGGCTGTCATGAATAGAAAACACTCAATTGTTTGTTTTCCAGCTGTGAACGCCACATCTGGTAAAGCAATAACTTTCGTTGTTCTTTTCCGAGATATTAGGCCTATTCGTGGGCATAGTGTTGGGCGTAATGATGAATCCGTTTTCCTTACAGTGCTGCTACAGTACGTTGCACAATTGACCTCCCTTCTGCACCGTGCACCACCCGCGTACCACATGCAGTGTCATTCACGTACCATCCTCGTATCTTCCGAGGACGTGGCGCGGCGTCATGGCAGGCACGCAGTAAGACGTAACGTCATTCACCCGACGTCACGCAACAGAGACGCGTGACGTACCCGTACCATACGCGATGAACTGAAGGATATCTTCCGCGCCACGTCCGAGGAAGGTACGCAGATAAAGGGAGGTCAGTTGTGCAACGTACTGTACCTGGGAAGTGTGAACACAGTACCTATTCCTGCTCCAAATATAGGCCTACCCCTGTATGAGGCCCAGAATTTAGCCAAAGAAAGGTCCAATTTGTCATCAGTCATAAAGTCCGGCAACATCTAACTACGACCCAATGGAATGCGGAATTAGTTAGGAAATTGATAGTTGGAACCTTTGATCACACACGGCTCTTGAATAACCGGTCCACAGGGCGAACATTCGGGTATCAACCAGAAATGGTCGACAGGCATAATCAAAAACCGCAAAGCTCTGCCACATTACGTGACTTCCGCATTCCATTGGGTCATAGTTAGATGTTGCCGGACTTAACTTTAATCTGACCCTCCTTAATATGAACAGAATGTAGAAGTTCAGATGACATAATCGGTTCACTGAACGGTATCTGTTATATAGAGGTCCCTCAATTATAGGCCTACAACATTGTTTTATGCAAGGGCTTAATGTCCACAATGGTTATTATCATTATGCTATATAATTAACCTAGACTGGCACAGATTGTGTCAGACAAACATATAGATTTAATATGCAATGCAATACGGATATCACTCATTCAATACATTGGCCTAGTATTATCATGGAGATATTTTGTGAACTATCGCCAGCAATTATCTGGCATTTCCACCACTAGGCAACAAATTTTGTATCTAATCAACACGGATATTTTAATATTTCCCCGTGAGAAAAATCACCGTCCACGATAAATTTTCCCAATTCATTGGATTTTGTTGAAGGTTTGTACTGTTATTTCCATAGGCCTACATGTATGCACACAGTTCCGTTGATGCTAGGCCTATACGTTATGTATAGAGTGTTTGCACGTGACGTCACAGCGGCCATGTTGGAGGCATACAACAAAAGAACAGACTTCCAAAACAATCGAAGTTAATCTCCGTAGACCGTGACTGGCGACAAATTCTTTTGTTCATACCTCCAACATGGCCACCGGTGCAAACACTCTATACAATAGACCTATATCTAATACACTCCCTGTATTGATTTAAGTCTGACAGACATATAGAACTGTGGTCTGTTTTCATATGTAGCTCATTCATTGTTTAAGTGGCTGTCTCTGAATGTTTTAGAAACGTATACACCACAATGTTTTGTTATTGAACATGAATTTGGCCAAATTTTTCCTCTCACTTCAGCAGAGATTACCACTTTCGAGTAGTACTGGTCTGAAAGTTGCTCAATTTTGACTAGGCAATCCAGGCCTTTGTATGGTGAAGAATAAAAAATGCTTTGGCCGAAAGCCTGAGGTAGAATTCGGCATGTTTGTGGAAACATGTCACTCCTGAAAAACTTGCATGAAAAACTTCATATTTGGTCTTTTGTATGAAGGTTTATCAAAGACAAATATAAAGACACTGTGAGTAACTCTGGGCCGAAGAAGAGCATTGGTGGTTATTCGTACTGGCCTACCTGTGGAGGTCCAGTCTCGGAATATTCAGCACTCAAAGAGTTAAGCTGGACACCCATCATAAATCCGTGCCCTTGCAGGCATGGTAGGCACTGATGCCACGTAAAAAAATATCGAAAGGGCCCTTAGTTTTTTTCAGTGACCCATTTTGAAAGAATGTAAAACTGTCCGCCATCATGTCTATTTAAGTGCAATTAAACCATTAAGATGTGACATGGTTTATTGTTATTAGGCAATTACATGGGTATGCTGTCCCTGATAGTGATACAGTGAATGATCGGCTCATTTTTGCATTCTCTGGAATCATTATTGGGCCTGTTTGATTCTTGTTCAACATTTTCGACTTGCATTAAAGCCCCTCTGAATTTTGAGGAATCCTGAGAGCTGAGTTGTTATCACGTCCGCTCAGCAAGTGGCAGGTTCGAATCCAGCCCGGGCCATATGGGATCCCGGCTCTTCACGTCCATCGTATGGGCAGTAAGCCGTGGTGCCTTGTACCTTATTTCTTTGCAAGGGCAAGTAGGCTAAAGACCCATCCAAGTGAGGAACATGAGTAGCTTGAGATAGGCTCTTGCACACTTACCAGGCCAAGTGCTGTGGTTTTGGCCCTGATGGAAAAAAATCAAATACAAATTTGAATTTTACGGTACATGTGTTTTCCAAGTGTTAGGAGACGAGAGTGCAGGTAGTGGTGTCATGGTGTTGTGAAGGTCCTGAAAATGCTTGCCTCATGCATATTTCAGAGAATCAAGGCCTTGTTTTCAGCAGCATTGAAAAACTGCAAGCTGAGCTCTAATGTATTCAGATAGAGCACTGCGTTTGCATTACAGTAACGTCGGCGGACGTAAGGACTTTCTTGAATTCATTACAATGTGCTCAGCATCTCGGTTCAGTATCAGGGTATTTAACTAGGTGATCAGTGTTCACTAAATTTTCCATGGTTGCCATGGCGATTGAAAAAGCATGATGAGAAATGCCAGTAATGAGCCTTAATTTGATTAAGAACTCATCCGGCCACATGTTACAAGGTGGAATAGGCCGACATGTTCCTGAAGTTGGCTATTAAATTTTTGCCTCGTTTGCTCCCTTCTGTGCCAGTGTTTTCAGGAGTAGCGCTAAGATGCGTCCATCCGTCCCTGAATCAGAATTTCCCAAACATTGCACAAGAAATTTGTACTGCATATGGCTGGCACAACCATTATTCTTTGCTCCCATTCCCTGTCAATTTCAGTCTGCATTTAGTCAACCACCAAATCACAATTGAATTAGCAGTGTAAAGTGTTTTTAGCCTGGTAATGAATTTTGCTTCCAGCTCCAAGACGACAAGACTAAAGTGTGAATAACTTCTTTTTAAGGTGCTTTTCCACGATGCGGTGCGGATGTGGAGGCGGTGGCAGGCACGGGTGCCTGTTGTGTTTCCATGAAACGGGCACAGACACGGGAGTTTTCGCATGGGTTTGGGTCTTCGGTCGGTGGAGCCTGTTTCAACTACTTCCATCATTTCATTATTACCATGGGAAATTCCAGTAAATGATGACGCAATACCGTGGGGGCAAGAAGCGGGCGCGGAAAAATCTCTACAAGACCGATTAAAAAAATCACGTCCATGCCCATTCACCCACTCCGCAGCCGCACCCGCGTCATGGAAACAGCTAAAGGGAAATATGTTGGGTCGATTTTTCCGCCTGCGCCCGTCACCGCCTCCGCGTCCGCACCTGCCTCATGGAAAAGCCATTTATGGAAAGATTTCAAACTTCTACATGTATGACTTTGAATTTGTCACATTTATAAATTCGTCTTGTTTATAAATTCCAGCCTGTCACAACCGAGGAGGTATCGCAGGCGGCGAAGGTCTCCCCATTGGCCTGCAGCCTCATCAAGCCTCCTGAAGAGAGTGTCCTAAGTGGTATGCCCCTAACTGCCCAGAGGGACATCGCAGCTCGACATGCCGAAGCCATACTATCAGAGTCACAGGCAAAAGCCAAAGCTTCAGCAAAAGAAGTAAAAGCGACTGGTAAGTTTGCCTTTTTTTTCACCAAATCTGAGCATGATTTGTGCCCTCGAAATGTTTATTTGCCATTTGAATGCTCAGAAAGGTTCAAGAAGTTTCAAATGGGAATTTTAAACAGAAACCAAGTTAGGATACATAAGACCCCCAATGTGCGACGGAACTGCTCCAGCATGTCGAATAGCAGAACCAAAAAATGCATGGGTCACGTCGTCGAGATCGAGAACGGGCAACGATGTCCATGCTATCCCGATCTCGATCACGGAACTGGGATAGCAGAACCCAGCTCTCTAATAAGCAGGGCCAACTGCACAGAAAGTCCGATAGACAAATCCCAAATTGACGAAGACGAGAAAGATCTGCGCACTTCCGCCAAAATCGTAAACAGAACCTCGGTCTGAAACCATCTGACACAATGACGTGACGCAGAAAACCCCACGACCATGTGACGACAGTGAGTTCGACGACGTTACGTCAGAGTCGACCATTGCTGATTGCGTTAACGTCAGCTGGTTTCAGGTCGAGGTTCTGTTTACGATTTCGGCGGAAGTGCGCAGATCTGGGAATTTGAGATTGGTCTATAGTGCTTTCGGTGCCTATCGGCGATTTAGTTAATGGAAAAATGCATTGTAACTAACTGCTGATAGGTGCTGGTAGCACCAATGGACTTTCTGTGCAGTCGGCCCAGTACTTGTTCTGAGTATAATTTATCTTCTTCAGAACCAACCAAGGATGATCAAGAGTCGAAATCTTTAAAACCGGACTCGCTAAAACCGGACTCGTTAAAACCAGAATCAAAAGATCAATCAAAAGTTCGGAGTATTTTGAAACGTGAAGGAAGTTTTGAACGATCCCGTGTTGGGCTCAACGTACGGAAGAAGGTACCAGATCAGGAGACAATAACCAGTAGTGATGATGATCAAGTGAAAAAGGTGGCGCCAGCTGCAACGACGCCATTGGTCATACCGAAGGCATCTTCGCCTGAGAAGGGGCAAACGGTAAGCATGCCAATTTCCTTCCCCGAAACTTGTCACTTGAAATATCTTCCAGAGCACATCCAGTGAAGGCCCATGAAAACTTACTTCTTCCCAAGTCCCATCGAATGAAGGCCAATGAAAACTTACTTCTTCCCGAGCGACATCCAATGAATGCCCATGAAAACTTACTTCTTCCTGAGTCACATCCAATGAATGCCCATGAAAACTTACTTCTTCCTGAGTCACATTCAACGAAGGTCCATGAAAACTTACTTCTTCCCAAGTCACATCTGATCAAGGCCCATGAAAACTTACTTCATCCCAAGTCACATCCAATGAAGGCCCATGAAAACTTACTTCATCCCAAGTCACATCCAATGAAGGCTCATAAAAACTTACTTCTTCCCAAGTCACATCCAATGAAGGCCCATAAAAACTTACTTCTTCCCAAATCACATCCAATGAAGGCCCATAAAAACTTACTTCTTCCCAAGTCACATCCAATGAAGGCCCTTGAAAACCTACTATTATCAATACTTATTATCTCATTCTTTTCTAATTGAAGACATCAAGTTCAGATGAAACAACAGTCCGATGTTCAAATGAAGCCATCGCAAGAAGGCGCGCACGAAAGGAGCAGGAGCGTTTTCATACCCAACCAGTCGAATCCAGTTCGCCCGAAATTACTCCCGAGAAACGGAAACCGAAGGCGGTGACCGCACGACACATGACACAGCCAATCACGGTTGGTGAGAAGAAAGTTGTGGAAAAGGAACACGAGGAAGAGGACATGTCAAAGATGTCAATATCAGAGAGGTTAGGGTCTTTCTTTGTTAAAGTTTTTAAACTTTGAGTTTATAGTCTGATATCAACAACGGTAGAGGTGTCATCCGACTTGATACTTGAACCCTGGGCTGACGCGCACAGAAAGCCCGATAGTGGTATCGGCAGTTATAATGCATTTTCCCATTACTAAACTGCCGATAGGCACTGAAGCACTATCGTACAAGTACTGTCTATGCGGTCGGCCCTGGGCTCTATCCTGAAACTTTTCAGTAGAACTCTGACGAGCTGCTCATTCAGCTACAGATGAGGTCACCATAATGATATGCACTACAGCGATGGCGTCATGAAACCTGGGGCCTGTTCAGAAAGCGACTTTAAGCTAAATGGTACCTTTAACCAAATGGAAAATGGATTGAAGTTAATGGTACCATAAGCTTAAAGTCTCTTTATGAAACAGGCCCCAGGTTAATACTGAAGCATAGAGTGCCGCTTTAAAGCCATTTTATCTTTCTAAACTCATTACAAAATTCAAAATACAGTCCTCCCTCACTATTACGAACCCCTCGGGGTCCAAGGGGTACGTAAGTTCATAATAACGAGGAGTTCGTAAATAGCGAGGATTCGTCCGTGGGGGGCATGATGACCACACTGAGCAGGCTGCCATCAGCAAGCATGAAGAAATCTGGTACACATTTAAAACACATCTGCTGAAATCGCTAAAATCACAGTTTGAAGCTAAAAAATCATAAAAACATTTATTGCACTGGTCCAGTCAGTCATTCAGCCGAGGCTTGAAACCCAAGCTTGGATAATTTGGTTTGTATTTTACACAATGTAACTGATCACGGTGAGGAATTGGGTCTCACGATTGACCAAACACGCCTAAATACACGCATGCCGTGAAATTTTGGGAGCCACACGTTGGGTTCGTAATATCCGGGAGTTCGTTAAATCGAGGTACGTAATAGCGAGGGAGGACTGTACTTAGCAGCGCCCTCTCTCTTTCAGGTTGGCACTGTTAAAACACCGCGGGGAAGAAGACTGGAAAAAGCGCGTAAGCAAGACAGATGAAGATTTCGAAAAAACTGATATCACTTCGGAGGTTAAAAAACGTGAAAAACGCGATCGCAAGGAACGACCAAAGAGTATCACAGACCTTGTTGCGTCGTTGGAGACGTCGGCGGAAGGCTGGCGGGGACGAGTGGAGGAAAAAGATGTCAGACAGTTTACTGTTGAGGGAAAAATATCGGCATCGGGTGAGTATTTGTGGAGGGTTCAGTAAGGATTTTCGGCCCATTTGTCGTCTGTACTACATGTATTTGATTTTGGGTATGGAATGGGCCAAAACGTGCCTGATGTGACTAATACCAATTTCACCATTGCAAACTTCTGCCATGACTACATCTAGTTATTTCGCATCTTACTAACTATTCAGGATTTGATTATTTTGCCCTTAGGACGGAAACGACCGACGCGCGAGTGTCACTCGGCGTCGCCTGTTATGAGATTGCGTAAGTGAAAAATGATCGGTAGCCATTAGGTTTGGGGAAGATAGGCCCTCTCTTGACCTCAGTGGCAACTTTAAGTGGCTCCTTGTGTCAAACTTGGTTTGTAGTTCGCTCACCTCAGTATGAAAATCTGCCTGCAATAAAGTCTGGCAACATCTAGGCGCGACCCAATGAAATGTGGAAGTTAGGCAATACATGTATATTAGTTCGATTTTCCACGGAGCTTTAATCACACGCAACTCTGAATAACGGATCAACAACGCGATCAGACTATACAAACAAACTTTAGTGGTGCCCAATAGTGTGCAACGGATGGTCACCGGTTCCATTGGTTGAATGCATAATTGAAAACCACAAATTCCTGTCTCATTTCCTGACATCCGCATTCTGTTGGGTCCTGCTTAGATATTGCCGGACTTTACCTCATCCCTGCATTCGTAAGTGTGACTGCGAACCGTTCCCCTTATAGACATTAATTCCTCCTTGGACATCTGGGACCTTATTCACGAAGTTCTCATAACTATGTATGGGAGTGCATAAACTATTGTCCATTTGCGGGCAACCTGTTGTTCATATCAGCCTGACAAGGATTTGTGTCCCCTTAAAAAGCTACAGGGCTTTGTGAATAAGGTCCCTGTAGACTAAGCAATTGAATACAGTGTACCAAGAGTTTAAAACCTTGTCTGAACTATAAGCCAGGTGTGAGGGATAGGAATTCAAATAGATCAGATACATGGGGAATGTAATTCTTGAGAAAATGTGGCTGTTAGGCTGCCGATACACCGAACGCGAATTCGTGTGCGACAGGGCAACGCGCGCGATTTATGCTTTGAAAGCCTTTGTTTGCGTGCAGTGCAGCGGAAAATAACAAAGCCTTTGCCGTGCGATTATACGCATCGCGTTCGGTGTATCTCTATCCTGATCGTTTGTTCCGGTCTGCATCCAGTACACTCTAAGAGAGTTTTCCATGTGTCAGTCACACTTAAAATGAAAAATTTTTTTGGTCATCATGGAAATGTTATCATGATTTCTAAAAACAACTAGACTGCCAAGCTCAGAATTCCTATCCCTCTGAATGGTAGACCTTTTTGCTCCTCCCAAGATATTGCCACTGGGGTCACTCTCTGGACGACTTCAGAAAGAAGTCTCATCTGTTTCTATTACGTTTTCTTTCAGAGGTTTATGGATTACTGATTACTTTACATGTAACTTTATGTATCTTTTTATTTAAAATTATACATATGACTTGAAAACTAATGCCATACATAACGTAATTTCCTTACATGTGTGTACATGTATCTTTTTATGTACAAATTATACATATGAAAACTAATGGGATACCCGCGTGACAAACTTTGCTACGCGGTGGCGATGTGATCGATTGACCCGTCGCGACGTCATTGACGTCATTTTAGGTGTTGACGTTGCGTCATGAAAAAGTGACCTGTACATTTTTCTACAGGAAAAATGAGACAAAAACGTTGCTTTTATCGGCAACCTATCTCCTCATTTTAAGGCAAAAAGCAAGGAGATTAAAGAAATTTTCATCTGCTACAGGATGATGTAAGTTTACTGCCAGGCGACCAACAGAAACGGGTTATTTTCACTCCAGAAATAAATGGAAATAACGTTAGAAAAAAGAAACTTCGGGTGCATCGCTCGCAGCGCCGCGTCGTGACGTTAGTTCCGCGGGTACCTCATTCTGTTGGTTCTACGAAGAAAACTGTTGTTGATACATGTTTATATACTCAGAAACTTGAAAAGAAGTATTTTGTCTTCAAGGGTGCCATGTTTCTGTGATTCATCAGAATTTTTCCGGGCATAGACATGTACACATTGGTGAAAATGGGACTTTCTTGCGCTTAAAGAGGGCGGCGCAAACATTATTTAGGGGTCAATTTCTAAAAATAAGTTTACATTGGTTTCATCTGTGTTGCGCTGGGCTCTTTGTTTTCTGTCTGTTTCGCTGTTTGATTCCTTTTTCGATTTCTTGTTTTGATTACTTATCACATCAACCTTTCTTTCAAACTTTGAAGTTTATAAGTTTGATTACCTCAATTCATAACTGATAATTTTATTTTTAGGTCACTGGATTCATTTAATATTTTTGGGTATCCTCTGTTAGTCATTAAATTAATTTTGTATTTAATAATTGGAGGAAACGTTATGAACAAATACAACAATACTGAGGTTCATTTGTACACTATGTTGGGGACTGAAGGCCGTATGCTCAGGTCGGACTAGAGCCTAAAGTAGCTGAAGTTGGGCTTTATTTTCTATGCTTGAAGCATTGAGAAAAGTCTGACTTTAATGAAAGTGTGGCTGAAGTCCGACCCGAGCATACGGCCCTTAGTGTTATTTGAGAAAGTCGGGAATAGAGAAGTCTTCTGAAAAGTATCAAAACATCAAACTGATGAATGGTATACTATAGTCCGTTCCAGATACCTAAGGCAAATCGCTAACCTTGTCAATTTTGGTTAGTCTATTACCAACAGCTTGACCACAAACACAGCCATAGGCAAGGTGACATGCATTATAAACAACATGTCAAGTATTGTGCAATAGCTCGTCAAAATACTAGTGAACAGGGTCGTGTAACATTGCAGAGTTCAACCTAGTACCATTTGCCTTAGGTACTTGGAAAGGACTATAGTATACTTAGCAAACTGTTGAAGAGATTTAATATGAAGATTTGTCCATCATGAGGGGATTACTGCAACATTTTCCCTCGGCATCATTTCAACATTATAAGCTTTTTGTTCAAAAATATTACGGTCAGGCCAGTGAGCACAGCACAAGACAAGTCAGAGGTCATAGAGGATGTGCATGGAAAATCCTAACCTTGTATGCACTGATGCGTAGACAGCATGAGGATGCACATACATGTACCAATACCACTCCTAGTGTTTCTTGAAAGTAAAAAAAGAAACTTTGCACCCCGTTCATGGGGGACAGATTGTAATTTATGAGCATGCATACCAAAGCACCCTGAGATGCCTCTTCCATCACCTGGCAGAAAAATTCTTTGACTGACAAATATGACCCACTCCAGCAAAAGCAGAGGCTTTTGTCACAACCTGGGGAAATGGTTACCTTGCAGCATAAAGCCGCCCATACACTGTGCAATATTATTGCACAATATGGGGCCCAAATGGGTGGTCGTGTGCTTCTAGCATGATAATTAGAAGAAAGATTGACAATAAGATTGCCCATTGTGATCCTCATATTGTGCAATAATATTGATCGTGTATGGGCAGCTTAACAGCTGAAATGTACATCGACGCAGGTTTACAACAATAGTGGACAGCAGTGACAACGGTTGGGTAAACTAATGACCAATGATGATCACTTGCGACAAGCTCTGCTTTTGCTGGAGCGGCTCACAAATACCAGTTGATTGATAGATGATCAGGGTTGCTGTCAAAGATGGGTGAACTGATAGGATATTTGTATTTTTGACCGGTCAAAGAACAATGATCTTATGGTTAAAGCTCTGCGGTGCTTCATACCATACCATATTGGGCGTACATGTATCTCCTAGGATCTATGGAATGTTACACGTTACCCTTGCTGTTAGGTGAAATAGACTGTTATCAGTGGACCTAGCTGTTGGGTATAGGTTGCTGTACTCTGTTACCAATGTTACAAATCTTTGCAATAGATGGCATTAGTGATTCCTCAAACATAATAAACATCTTATAGGCCAAGAACTCGAAAAATATCTTTGATGTTGATCATCGCCAGTGGAAATGTCATCTCTCATGCTTGCGGATTTTAGAAGTGCACAGAAGAGAGAGTTTATTTAAACGAGTTTATTCAACAACGCCGTTATGTAATCTTGATTCCTACTAACTTCGTAGTTAGCCAACATTCATCAAGCCTGTTCCTTTTCTGTGCCTGAATATGCTTCAACTGCTTGTTCATCCAAATTAACAATTTCCCATTCATTTGCATGTTTTACAGGTAAAAAGACGGTACCCGACAGCCCCTTACTCTCCCGCCGGAAGAAGACTCCCAAAGCAGATATTGTACACTTGAAAAATGGTTAGTGAGACTTCCGGGGGATTAACGTACATGTACTTCTCAATTTTAGGGGTATTCTGGCCGCTTCGGTGGCCCCATCGCACATAAAAATGTACACTACATATACAAAAATTTTCACAACTGGATGGGCATGTTCGCATGGAACATTGATCACTTAAAAATACTTCATTACTAACTAATGACATACCAGTACCAGGAAACTGAAATTTGCATGAAATTGCACACACTGTAAAAAATAACTGTTATGAGTTAGGTTTACCTGTACTAACTCAGCCATGCAGCTGCAATCTTGTAGCCGGGATTTTCTGAGTTGAAAAGGGCAAAGAAAATCGTTTCACTCCAGTGAGAGCACTTTGTTGAAAGCTAGGCGCACACTGTCAAATAGCACTCAGACGTATTTGGTACAGTCTTATTTGGGTCATAGCCGAATTGGCGGAGACCAGAATGTCGCTGCACCGTGTGCTCCTGCACCAAATATTGAACAGATTGGTTTAAGGAACATGGCAGAGCCGAGCAGTGCAGCCACGAGTATGGCTCATGTGTCATTAGGCGCACACTGCGAAGTTTTGTGGTTGTGCCATTTCAAATAGAGCTGCACCAAATACGTCTGAGGTTATGCGTCTGTGTGCAGCTAGTTTTAGGAACCAAAAACTGAAACCCTATACATACCTGCATATTATGCTACATGCATGCGCTTCTATTTCAACTTTTCAGATTCAGAATCAAGTGATTCAGTGTCCACACCCACCCCACCAGTATCCCCGACTAAACTATCACTGCCAAAACAGACCATCTCTGACAATACCATGAGTAAGTCAATAGTGTAGTGCTCATAGAATTAAGTGTATTCATTGGCACACGTCGGACACGAATCCCATAGTGTCCTGTCCGCAAAAATAGGTTAGGTATAATATTTGAGTATTCATTTGCCCATGCTGTGTTCGTGTGCCCATGCTGCATTCGAATGTCCACGCTACTAGAAAATACATCGGTGTTTCTGATCCCAACATTTAACTGTCATTCTCAATTCATTTATCAATATCAATATGTGTCACTTTCTGCTGTGATTTCATGAAGGTTCTTTGTGCTACATGCATTTTGTAATGCTTGTCCAATTTCGCTCCTCAAATTGTGCTATCGGTCTGTTGCAATGGTAGCGAAATGGTATTCCAGTCCGTGGTTGCGAAATGGTATTCTGGTCCATGGTAGCAAAATGGTATTCCGGTCCATGGTAGCGAAATGGTTAGCTGTGCTATCTATGCTGCCCTATGGGTGATGATGTCAGTGAACAACACAGGAGGCCATGTCGATTTAGAGGAATCAGAGGAATCGGAGGAATCAGAGGAAAATACAGTCTGCAGCCCATCAGACACTAACGATCACATGCTATCATGTACTGAATATATAAATACAGCCACGTGATCGTGTTAATATCATAATAGCTTAAGTGGGACTTGCAATTCGGCCCTTTTTAGCTCACCTCTGTGAGGTGAGCTTCTCCCATGGTGTGTCGTCCGTCGTCGTCCGTCGTCGTCGTCCGTCGTCGTTAACAGGGGTGGCACGTTTCTAAACCGCTTGGGTTACAAACTTAAAATTTGGTGTACAGGTACCCTATGGTAAAAACTATCTCTGGACCGAAACTTAGCGCTGCTACTTGTACACTCTGGCCTGTAGGGGGCGCTTTGTGAAAACCTTCTTTCGGCCGTATCTCCTGAACGCGGTTAGCTAGAACCACGAAACTTTTATGGTGGGTTCCTCTGATGAGACTTCATCACATAAATCCCGGGTTTTTGATTTGACCTACTTTTCAAGGTCACAGAGGTCAAAG
>NMRB01002919.1:51565-65465 GCA_002633025.1 Notospermus geniculatus
CAGTGTCCATACCCACTTGTCTTTGAGGAGTGTTGATGACCTAGGGCTGAGTTTACATCAGATGACACGCAACACGAACACGCAGGCGAACAAAAGTAAAAGCATTTGCTAGTCTTTATTCAAATGACCCATTGCCTCAATGTCCATTTCACATTTGTCTCAACAAAATTCCAGGTCGCCGTCAGATCCAGTTCCGTCTGGTCGAGCCGAAAGCTTCATCTCTGAACAGTGGAGATTGCTTCATCCTGGTGACCGCTGGCAAGCTCTTCTGCTGGCTTGGCGAATTCTGTAACGTCATTGAAAAGGCCAAGGTAGGTGTCAGGCCAAAGTTTTCAGTCACTGACATGGAATTCCATATTGTAAATGGAGCTATTGAGGCAGGCTGACTTCCCACCTGTTTATTCCACCTTTGATGTTTTTCCACCTCTGATCTTTCCTCCAGGCACAAGAAATCGCCCAGACAATCTTCCAAAAGAAGGACCTAGGCCACAAGGGCAGCAGTCGCGGTGTAATAACCATTGACGAGGCACGCGGCCAGGCCCACGATGCCTTCTGGGATTTACTCGGTGGTGCTGCTGATTATCAAGACGTGGGGCCAGAAGACGAGGACCTGCTCTACGAGACGTTCCTAACGGAGACGAACATTGTATACCGAGTCGAGGGCAGTTGTTTGATTCCGGTGGAGGAATATTGGGGCATGCCGCTAAAGCAGGAGATGCTGAAGAGTGAGGAGGTGAAATACATTTTGTAACCGTTATATGGGTTCAGTCGTTAAAGTCATTAAAATTGTGGTCAGTGTGGTTTTGACTATTCTGATAGTAGGCCTACAGTACAGGTCACAATTGACATCCCTAAATTCGCGTAAGTTACGCGTAAGTCACTCGTAACTTACGCAACAACTCACGAGCTATGCTACGCGTAACTTTCGAGGTGAGTTACGCGAATTTCGCTAGCTACATAGTGATTTACGAGGCGAGTTGCGCGATTTTGGCGTGTTATGCGAAACCAAAGCCTCTCGCGTTACGCGAAGCCGTAGGGATGTCAATTGTGACCTGTACTGTACCTGATTATTATGCCCTCACTCAACGAAGTTGAGATGGGGCATTATGTCCTCACTGACAAGTCCAGACTAATCCTGCAAAATATCGGGGTGTAGTGAGGATAGAGCGGGGGCATAAATTGCAAGCGTCCGAGATTGCATTTGTTTAGTTACATCTTCTGTATTTCAGGTTTATGTTTTCGACTTTGGTACAGAACTGTATGTCTGGCATGGGAAAAAAGTGTCATTCGAGAAGCGGAAAGTGGCCATGAAGTTAGCCAAACAGTTGTGGGACCAAGGATATGACTACTCTGAACTTGAAATCAGTCCGCTCTCACCGTTCAAAGGTAGCAAAATTTTGCTTTATATTCTACAGTTTCAACTTAATTTTGTGCCTACCTCCCAACTCAATGTTGATTTGAAAATTTATGTTCTTTAGGCTGCATTTACATAGAAGTGTATGGTATAAAAAAAAACGTCAGTTAACAATGGCTTCAGTCGTGAATCCATTTGAAGCCTTTGTTAACCAGTGTTTTCATATGTCATATACTTCTATGTAAAGGAAGCCTTATTCGTCTACGTGCCAACAATGTGTACCCCAAAATTCACAAGCCATCTTGAAAACTTCGTTTTCCAGTATATAAGGGAGAGAAATCTGGTATGTATTAATTGGTGAATGAATGTTACAAGGATGGGTGTCTTCTGATGTTTGTTCATAATATGTAGAGAGGTTGTGCAGCGGCCCGACTCCGATTCAACTACAAGAATGAATTGAGGTCCGCTGTGGACATCCTTGATAAAAATGATTTGATAGACGTTTTCAATTCATCAAAGACCATAAATTGAAGGCGGAAAAATTTGGCCTTATAAATTGGAAGTGCGGATAAATAATGAGTATTGAAGTCGTAATCCTAGTCGTTACGACTTGAAATACGACTAATATTTGTGATTTACATGCACCTCTGATTATGAGTCAGAATTATTTTGCCACAAAGTTATGGCAATTTACGATTTGCAGACGTCTATCAAATCGTATTTATCAAGGACGTCTACAGCGGACTGCAATTCATTCTCGTAGTTGAAGTCGGAGTTGGAAAGCTGCGCAACGTATCTAATATCTGCTTATGTTCCTTGGTAATGGTGATAACACAATCTATCTTCCTGGATGTAGTGATTCCTTCAGTAAAGCCAGTTTTGCACAACCAATATCTGTGGGCCACATTCCTGGGCTTATTCATATATGGCTGCAACACCTCTCAAGAGACCAGTTCCCAGTCTGGAAAAGGAGATCTAGGAGTATTCTCATGACAGGCAGATGTACCTGTTTAATGTTCCAAATTGCTCGTACATGTACATCGGGTTTCGGCTACACCCCACCACTTTCTAGATAATTCAGGAAATACGTTTGTTAATTATTCTACATGTAATTATACCATTCTTCTGTGTTGTTTCCACCACGTGGTTGTCGTCAAGTGAGAAGTGTCACAAAATTCTGTTAAATGGCTCTGACCAAATTCTCTCATTATTGTTTGAAACACGCGAAAAATTTTCACCCGAATTGCGTTGCGTGTCACAGACAAATGCGTATCAGCAAAAATAGATAAGCTTATCTATTTTTGGTATCAGTCTTTGTGAGTGATGTGTGCGTACAGAGAAAAACAAAGATACATTTTGGAAAATCACATTTTGGAAACGGTGTTAAATACTGGTTAGAAATAGCTTGGATGTAAACAAACCATAGCGCATTGGGGTCAAGTAGAATATAGCGGACCAAGCCATGGGAAGTGACACATCTCCATACATTGCCGCTTATTCCGTGTACACAAATGTACACACTCAGTGCACTTCCCATGGCTTGGTCCGCTATACTCTACTTGAGCCATGCATTGAGGAATTGGAACAGTGAAGAAATCATTCTGTGCTACATTGGGTGATCTGAATAACTGAACAGCCACAAAAAAGCGTCTGTTATCGGTCTGTCCTCTCCTATGTGTACAATACTAACCAATTTTGTGTTTGGTAATGGTAATTACTGACCTTTCTCCCTGTAAAAAGTAATTCCACTCTCTCATTGTTGATCCTCAAAGCTTTTAGAAAAATTCCTAAAAATNGGGGGGGGGGGGGGGGCAAGGTGGCAGATGCCCACCCCACCCGGAGCAAAAAAGGACAAGGCAAATTTTCCTCTAAAAGGTCATTTTCCTCTTCAAGCCAAGTTGAGGTGTCAGATGTGGGGAAAATGCATCTGAGAGGATGTAGATTTTGATTTTTGTTGTGGGGAGGACTGCGCCTGAATACTTCATGACATTTTGTACATGCATTTCACTGATTGCGGAAGGTTGCCGAGGAAATCTCACCCGATTGGATCATCACATCCGCGTGATAAACTGAAATAATCCATGGAACTGATAATTAACCATTCAATTGATGTTCCTTCAGCTGAAGAGGACGGAGGTCTACCCCTAAAGAGTGACACGCGTCCAAAATGGTGCTTACTGGCCAAGATCAATGAGAACATGGAAACGATACTTTTCCGAGAGAAATTCAAAGATTGGCCAGATTCGAACAGGATTATCAAGGTCAAGGGTGGTGACTCGGAGCCTGTCAAGGTCAGTTGATTTAGGTGTAGGCCTATGCTTTCTTAATTCTAGGGGTGGACACTTTCAAAGAAAGTTGAAGGCCTGCTGTATTGCTCTCCTTTGATTCATGCTGTGAGACAGTTGTGGGTGTGTTAAGGGCAGTGTACAATTTCTAAAACGAGTTCAAACTTTCTTTCCACGACCTCCTAAAGCTGGGAGTACAATTTCATATCATTACTTCGATGACAAACATTTTGTCCTATGACTTCATTAAGTTGGGAGTACAATTTTCTACCCCGTTACTTCTATATCAAACATTTTGTCCTATGACTTCATTAATTTGAGAGTACATTCATATCATTACTTCTATATCAAACATTTTGTCCTATGACTTCATTAAGTTGGGAGTACAATTTCATATCATTAGGCCTACTTCTATATCAAACATTTTGTCCTAGGACTTCATTAAGTTGGGAGTACAATTTTCTATCGTTACTTCTGTATCAAACATTTTGTCCTATGACTTCATTAATTTGGGAGTACAATTTTCTATTGTTAATTCTACATCGAAAGTTTTGTCCTATGACCTCATTAAGTCCTGAGGGAGGAGTACAATTTTCTACCTTAATCATTACTTCTGTAGCAATCATTTGTCCTACCTCATGAGACTGGGAGGAAAGAGTACTAATTTCTAAGGATATTTCTATCACAAACCAAATAACTAAAGCTGGATTCATACTTCCGACGCCAGCGTCTCCATCCGACGCATGACCAAATTTGCACGATTACATTTGCATGACACGCGTTTGACACTGAAACATGAAGGACAATTTGTTGGCATCCAATTGTTTGGCTCTGAATGGTCCTGTGAGAATTCTGCTACATCAAAACGCTGGCCTATCGCAGCAGCATGAGTCAATACAACGATGTCGGCGTCTAAATTTGGTCATGCATTGGGCGCAGACACTCAGCACCTTAAGTATGAGTCAAGGCAAATGTGACCCGCCACAGCAAAACCAGTCGCATGTCGCTTTTAGCTTGGCAGGTTGAGACCAAGTGTTTGTAGTTTCAATATTGTCTGTCTGTTATGAAATATGAAATAATCTATTTCTTCCATTCTCTTATGGTGGCATCTTAGTTTATTGAGGCTCACCTTCTGAGTGACATGCGACTGGTTTTGCTGTGGAGGGTCACAAATACTTCCTGAGATCGAGTTTGCTTTATCAAACAAGGTTACCCTTTATTACCATCGTCTGACAGTTGAGAATATGAAACAGAAATCGGGTTTCAACGGTGAAAGACATTGCTTCCTACCAGACCCGAACCCACGGACCCTCGCATGAGGCATCATTCGCAGGGCTTCGTACTTGTACGTTTTGACCGTATTTTGTACGCGCGGGACCCCTTGAACTACGTAATACGTTTTGGATGTGTGGTTGTACGGGCGGTATCAAAGTGCAATTGTACGGCCTAAAATGGCCAAAACTACGCTCAGAAAACAGAAATGTTCTCCTTCAAAGTCTCCAATCCATCCCCACAACCTTCCCCTGAAGTTATTGGCCGTTTATGGGGGTTTCTGTATTGGCACAAGGCCATGCCCGACCGCCAGACGCACTGGATCAGGCCGACACATGGTGTCTCATATTTGACCATCTGAGCAGGTTTCTGCGCACCCCTCATTCAGCACACATCTAGACATCGTCTGTCTCATCTGAAGTTGGTGGCGATTCGTTATACATTGACCTACAGTGTCCTACCAAACTAGTAACAACCATGAGTGAAACAGTCATCGTGGGCAGCATGAATAGAATGATTGACGGGGTCATAAACACCAGTGGTGTGTGGTTGCTTTGATCTCTGCCTGAGTGACAAGGCTTTGATGTCAGTAGTGTGCACTACTTGTGGGGCAGTCTAGATATAGTAGCCCGATACATTTGGTGCAAACTTGTGAATTATCAAAGGCCAAGACTCATTTCGCCTTGTTACTCTGATATTAACCCTTTGGTGGTTGTAGGCCTACCCACAAGTGAATTATCAAAGGCCTAGACTCATTTCGCCTTGTTGCTCTGATACATGTATTAACCCTTGGTGTGGTTGTACCCACAAGTGAATTATTAAAGGCCTATAGACTCATTTCGCCTTGTTGCTCTGATATTAACCCTTTGCAGGGTTTCCGCCAGGATTTTCAAGGAGGGGGAGAAAAAAAATGAAAAAAAATTTTTTTGAAAAAAAAATTTGCAAAAATTTTTTTGAAAAAAATTTTTTTTGAAATTTTTTTTTTTCAAAACTGAATTATCAAAGGCCTAGACTCATTTCGCCTTGCTGCACAGGACTGACATTAACCCTTGGTGGTTGTACTCACAAGTGTAACAAACTACAGCACAGATTTGATGATACTACCTATTGTACTCGCAAAAGGCCAAAATACAGCACAAATTTCTGAAATTGTACTACCAGATATTTTTAGGTGTACGAAGCCCTGCATTCGCCAGCACTAAGTGGCAGCACGCCTTAACCACTAGGCCAAATCCCCATCTTCAAAAAAGATGGTTCAATGGCCCATGTTTAAACGAGGCGTCCATCAGTACCCTGCGAGTAGTCCAAACAATCTCCGAACCCAAACAGTTTTATGTTTGCCTAGTCTGACAGTTGAGATACAGTGCATCAAATAAATAGATTTCCCTCAGACTTGACAAGTTTGTCTTTCTCCCCAGACTGAGGTCACTCTTGATCTGAAGCCTGTCGATGCCAAGCTGATGATTCCACTGAAAACCGACCCTGTGACATTGGTGCTAGAAGGAAGTCATGTAGGCCGAGGACGCAAATGGTATGTGAATGTGTAAACTTCTTGACGCTGGTGGTCGATTTCGTTTGGCCAACATCAAAATGACGACTTCGTACAGTAGCCAATTGGTACAGCTAACACATGCGGGCGTTACCTGTACCATGAGGAGCCCTGATAACCTAGTGGTTATTACATCTGCTTAGCAAGCGGCAGGACCCAGGTTCGAATCCAGCCCTGGCCGTATGGGATTTCATTCACGGCTCTTCAGTCCGTCGCATGATACAGTAAGCCATGGTGCCTTGTACTTTGTGTCTTTGCAAGGGCAAGTAAAAGACCTCATCCAAGTGAGGAACATGAGTAGCTTTTAGCTTGTGATGGCTTCCTCAGAACTTACCAGGGCCAATAATGTTAGCGTCAGCCCTGATGGAAAATTAAATACAAAAACACGTGCAGGCCACAAAATATGGGCCTGAAGAGGGTAGTGGCGAGGACTAACCGTATTTGGCAGAAGTGTGTTGTCTTGGCAGAAATAGATCTCAACACAAGTTACAAAACACGAGTGATGTCAGCTGGGTGAATGGCATGGAGCGCACTGTATGGAGCTTGTGCAGTGGCTCATTATGACGTCACTTTTGACCTGCAGTCCACCATGCTGACGTCGACCGCATCATGGTTTGAAGACGCACGCACACACTCCACTTGCGCTGACGACAATATGCATCATGTGGGTCGCCGTCGTCAAATTGACCGTCAAGATGCGGATTTTTCCGTGATGACGTCATCTGCACAAGCTCTATATTCTCTACATGTACTTTCAGGGTCGAAACGTTTGAAGGTTTGAAGAAAGAGTTTGATGTCCTGACAGTTAAAGTCATGATGTGGCACGTTATGGAATACGAAACACTAAAGCTACACCAGGACAGCTTTGGACAGTTCCACAGCGGTGACACCTATGTGGTACGATGGCAGTACATGGTCATGGCTGGAGGTGAGATGATGCCCCTTTTCCCTGTCTCACTTTAAAAACGTTGGTCATTTGCCCCGGCTTATTTCTGTCGTTACTTCTGTAACAAACATTTTGTCCTACATTTTGTCAAATTCATATCTGAAGCTATGTAAAGATATTATTGTCCGGGGCAGTCGGTCAGCGACAGGGAATACTTTTAATTATTTGACAAATAAGTACGGTTGGAATAGAAACGCTTTACCTGAGATAAGATCTATGTCGGGAGATATTGAAACGAATGGACGAAACAGCAGCGAGGAATCAGAGAGGGTTGGATATCAAATCAGAGAGTTATTGGGTATGAGGGAAAACGGGGATATTTTACTGAGTAGCGAAGAAATTGAACAGATTCTTTTTCATGTTTGTGTCTATTGAGATATGTCACGGGGTTGATTTGGGTGAGGCGTAAGTGTGTGATGCATTAATTGTCATTTGTATTTTTTTGCCAATGCACTGCACTGTCTGCACTCTATGCACAATTTTTTTTCTTCTGTACTTTGTGTACGAATAAATACATATATAAAAAGAGGCTATGCACTGACGTCATAAAATGACGTCATCAATGGGCATGACGCGACGCTGGATGGAACTGCGCAGGCAAAAACCGTCAAAAGTGCTGCGCAATTCCATCCAACATGGCGTCACGCTGGCTGATGACGTCACGTGCATAGCCTCTATTGGGCGTCCTCATGAAACGAGGTCTGAGAGCACTATGGTTTCTTCTATAACAAACAGGCGCGGATCCAGGGGGAGCACATCCGGCCCGTGCCCCCTCTATTTTGTGGAAAATCTTTAAAATTGACCGGGAAATTTGAAAAGATGTTAAAATTTGACCGAGGTTTTCCACGATGTGGGCTGGCTGTGCCCCCTCTTTCCCGTGATTCTGGATCCGCCCCTGACAAACATTTTGTCTTATTGAAGTAAATATATGGCAAGCCCAATGCTTTGGCAGCCATCCGAAAACCTGGACGTTGTATAAAGGTATAACACTTTTGATCAAAGAAAGTGTTTGATAAACAACATACCTTTATGTAGGGCCTATTCCTTCACACATAAATCTTTCAGTAAGCTTGATGAAGGAGGAAGTAAAAAGTTAAAAAACTATTCAAGCATTAGAAAACTCATTAGCATTAGGTACATAAAACGTGTTACATCCTATAGACCGTTCTCAAATTGGCATAAAGGGCCCGTCACACTGAAGTAGTTCTCAAAACATCCTGCCCCGTCCTAAAAAATCGTAAAATGGGCTAGAACGTGTAACCCTTAGTCAAATAACCCTTCGATGGTCTGGAGCACACTTCCCGTCCATGAAGTTCGTAAAAAGATTGTAAAAAGTTGCCACTACGTCCACTCCGTTCACACACTGTTTGAGGCCGTTCGGCAAAGTTTTCAAGAACGTGCTGAGAACTAGCTCAGTGTGATTGGGGCATAAACGACAAAGATCTGTTCACTTCCACTGAAATCTCAACCCTAACCTTGACGTGAAACTGAATGACATGAGGCAGACAACCCCACAACTTTGAAGATGTTGCGTCAGAGTCGACCATTGCAGAATCATGGATTGCATCATGTCACCGGTTTCAGATTGAGGATAGGTTGGGATTTTGGCAGAAGTTGGCAGATTTGCGAATTCGAGAATCGTCTTTTGGAATTGGAAGTCGTAACGCGAGACACCCTCCTTATACTGTAAACCATGAAATTTTTGCGTGCGTTTTATTTTCGCGGTCATGGGCCGAAACCCGAACTTAAACAGCGCGAAAATACAAACCCTAATGCATTTTCCATTGAATGATGAAGGTAAACGCGGAAATTAGTCTTCATGGTTTTCAAAAATGATAAATTCGCCAACTTTTAGCGTCACGATTTCACGGTTTACAGTATATCATCACAAAATCAAAACCAAGCTTTCGTCCTCTTTTAGGTCTGAAGAACTTGAAAGGTCACGCAGCTCGACAATCATTCACAGGCAGGGAACGGTGTGCTTATTTCTTCTGGCAAGGAAAAGATTCGACGATAAACGAAAAAGGTGCCTCGGCTCTTATGACAGTTGAATTAGACGAAGAACGTGGACCACAAGTCCGTGTGATACAAGGCCGAGAACCGCCATGTTTTCTTAATTTATTCGACGGGGGGATGATTATGCATATAGGTAAACGCGAGGACGAAACGACGAATACGCAAGGAGATTGGAGACTATACGCCATCCGTAATGAATATGAAAATGAGGCTTATCTCATGGAAGTGAACTGTTGTATCGCAAACTTGCGAAGTCGGTCATCATTCATATTGCTCAATGTACGAACTGGCAGTTTATTTGTCTGGCATGGTGCAAAATCGTTTGACTATATACGGAATATTGCCGTGAATAGTGCTCAGCGTTTGATGAAGAAGTGCCCGGCTGAGGTTGGGCTTCACAAAGATGCGGCAATCATGGTGACGGAGGTGGAGGAAGGTCGAGAACGGCGTGAATTCTGGTCGGCGATGGACAGCATGGATAGGAGTAAATACGACTGTTTGATGAGAGGTGAGATCACTATTAAGGCCTGCCGCACACTGGAGCTATCTGCTGAGCAAAAAGTCATTCGAGACCGTTTGCTCAGCAGACACATGTAGCTTTCATTTGCATGTATTTTTCGGTGAGAAAAACTCACCGAAAATACGTGCAGACGCGAGCTATCTGCTGAGCAAACGGTCTCGTATGACTTTTTGCTCAGCAGATAGTGCCAGTGTGCGGCAGGCTTTAAGCAGCACGCTATGCTTCTGAAACCTGGTTTCATGACGAAGTGCATCTCGTTATGGTGACCTCGTTCATAGCTTTATACACATGATTATGTACAGCATTTACAAACAGCGCTAATTCCTGGTGGTGAGGTTGATCATGAACATTTCAAGTGTCCTTAAGCCAGCAGCACACCAGGCAATATTGCAAACAATGGGAGACTTTCCTGCCGTTAGAGGCCACCACAAGTTAGCGGTCCTAGGACGTCACGAAATTTGACGTCATAGAGAAGTGCGCGCCATGACGTCCTCCATAATGACGTGAAGGCCATGGCTTATGTCTTTGAGGTCAAATTTTGTGATGTTCTAGGACCGCTAACAGGCGGCCTCTAACGGCAGGAAAGTCAACCATTGACTCGCCACTGATTTACTTGCCAGCTCCCGCAGACAGACTACTCTCCATTCCAGTTCCGATTGGCGCGAGGTTTATCAATGATAGCTCCGCAACGCCTGGGCCGATTTTGATGAAACATACGTCAATCGACTTGTCTTTCTTGGCGGTACAGCCATCATCACTGTCATTTTCCCGAAAAACGTGAGAGAAAAAAGTTCTTTCACAAATCACAGTTCGTGTTTACGGCCGAAATGGCGGCCATTTTGAAATGACGCAATGCATCGCGCACGTGTAAACTGCACTGAACAGCATAGCGAAGTGAAATGGGTTTTGAGAAAGGGATCCGTTATGCAGGCCTTACGCAAAAAATGAAGATAGCAGAAAGATACCGGCAAGAAAGACAAGTTTATTGATGTATGGTATGTTGAATTTGGCCCAGCCGTTGAGGAGATATCGGCCGAAAACCTCGCGCCAAGGGGATTCGGAATGATGAGTTGTCAATATCAGCTTTGGTAATGTTTGACATTGGGTGAACATTTCTGGCGAGAGGACTCCATGCATTGCTGTCCAGCACACACCTGGACCCGGTTGCACCAGTCATACTTAATGCAGCTATCAAGTTTAGCCCGGACCACCCCCCCTCAGGCATCGTCGTTCACTCGACGCCAAAATTCGTCGAGTCCCCAGTATTAAGATTTTATCTTTTGGTCGAATCCCCAACTAGCAATATTTTGGCGGCAGTCGTATTTGCGCCGAGTACCTTCACACACGAATACTTGCGCGCGCGAGTGCCCGACCAAACAGGAACAATGACTTTGTCGAATCGCCGTCGATAGACTGACGATCGATAACTTCCGGCGGCAGGAGATGAACACGTGATCACTCCACAACAAAAATGGCGGACGGAGGATCACATTCGGAACTTCCGAAGGCAACTGCTCGGCAATTTCCGTGACAACTCGCGCTGCCCAGTGGACAGATGAGCAGTTCGCCTCAGGTCGTTCCGAATGGGAGGTTCAGTGAGAAGGTATGGAGTGCGATGAGAGTAAAAAAGTCTGCGTAGGCCTCCACTTATTTAAGGAGCGTGCATGACCAAGAAGGATTGACGATCCATCTTCTTCATTCTGGCGGGTCAGATCTGCATAAATTAGTGACCAGGCATGCAATGAAGGGGCAACTGAGGCCACAATGTCTAACATATAAAATGAAAAAAATCATATTTTTCTAACTTTGGTAGGCCTACGGCAGGCAATGTCGAGTTTGGAGCGAGTCCCGGCCACCTGCGCCACACACTTTTAGGGAACAACTAGTGCCCCACGCATACTATTTTGCCCTGAAGTGAATCCCCACCTGATACATTTTATAGTACTGGCGTATCCATGTCGAGTCCCCCACTTCCAAAATACTGCAGACTGGCGAGTTAGTGTCGAGTGCCTGAGGAGGGGGGGGTCCGGGATTAACTTGATAGCTGCATAAGGTCGACCTCGTGCTCAAGCTAATCTCAAAATCACTCTCAAACTCAAATCATGAATGGCGTTGCACAAGCTATTCTCATGCTCAAAGTCATACTCAAGAACATTGAATATCCTGTGCAATATCCGTACTCAACTTTTATGTCGTACTCAGATGAGGTTAACCTCAAACTCAATTTTAAGCACGACTGGTGCAACCGGGCCCTGGTGTCAACTGCCGATTTTGCTCGCTTGTGATATCACCTGGTATGAGCTGGCTTTAGGACTACATGTACTTGTGATACCCTTTATCCCTAAACCTTGGTTTTGTTTTCTAGAGAACTGTTTACAAATGTATCTCTTGTTTTCAGATCCAGGCAAATTCTCCCACACACCACGCCTGTTCTACATGGACAGCGTGGGGGGAACATTCGAGGTAGCTGAGCAGCTGAATCCGAGCAGGAGTGATGTCTGCACACCATTTCCGTTCCTTCAAGCTGATCTCTACACAGCATCACAACCTGGTAAGGTTCCTATATTTGTGTCAAAGTTGTTTCCTGTGTCTACATGGTTACTCTCCCTTATTCTCGAAGAAAACTCCAGGGGCCTTAAGACTTAGACGCGTGTAACTTCGTCAAATGCATGGTGGATGTGTGTGCATTTAGTGAAGTTACACGCGTCTAAGTCTTAAACACTCTTTATGGCCCTCAAAGTCCTTGCAGTTACTCATCCTTTTTCAGAGAGATACATGTAACTTATGTAGAATTGTATGGGGTTACTCGTCCCTTATTCAGCATGTTCAGGAAGAAGCTTCTACAGAATTCAACAGTGATCACTTGTCCTTATTCAGGAAGAAAACGTCTCCAGAATTTTATGGGGCTACTCATCCTTATTCAGGAAGAAAGCTTCTGTGGGGTTACTTTCCGTATTCAGGAGGAAATCTTCTCTAGAATTCTATGGAGTTGCTCATCCTTACTCAGGAAGAAAGCTTCCCTAGAATTGGGTTACTCACCATTATTCAGGAAGAAAACTTCTCTAAAATTCTATTGAGTTGCTCTGCCTTATTCAGGAAGAAATTCTAGAATTCTATGGAGTTACTCATCCTTATCCAGGAAGAAAACTGCAGAATTCTGTGGGGTTGTCATCCTTATTCGGGAAGAAAGCTTCTCTAGAATTGTATTGGGTTACTCGTCCTTATTCAGGCAGAAAACTTCTCTAACATTCTATTGAGTTACTGGTCCTTATTCAGGAAGAAAACTCTAGAATTCTAATGAGTTACTCGTCCTTATTCAGGAAGAAAGTTTCTCTAGAATTCTATTGGGTTACCCGGTACTCATCATTATTCAGGAAGAAAACTTCTCTAAAATTCTATTGAGTTTCTCTTCCTTATTCAGGAAGAAAACTCTAGAATTCTATTGAGTTTCTCTTCCTTATTCAGGAAGAAAACTCTAGAATTCTATGGAGTTACCGGTACTCGTTCTTCTTCAGGCAGAAAACTTCTCTATAAAGTTCTATTGAGTTACTCGTCCTTATTCAGGAAGAACAATATATAATTTAGTGTATGAGCATTACACGCCCATTATTTCCATTACAGCTTTATTCATGTTTGACCAAGAGAAAGAGGTGTTCCTTTGGCAAGGGTGGTGGCCGGAGGGTGATGAAGAGAGTGAGAACGTCAACACAGGGTCGGCTCGTGCCAGGCTCAATATGAACAGGAAATGTGCCATGGAGACCACACTGCATTATTGCAATGGTAAGATAGATCTATTATTTACGGTGGCCCATACATGCCATGTATATATTTTATGCACATTACAAAATTCTGAACATTATTGTATTTTTTCCTCCAATTTCCACCCGGGTGGAAAACATTTCCACCCGGGTGGAAAACATTTTCACCCGGGTGTAAAACATTTCCACCCGGGTGGAAA
>NMRB01002920.1:16614-83173 GCA_002633025.1 Notospermus geniculatus
TCCAAAATCCAAAATCCGAAACTTTTGACCCTCTCCGATCTTAACCAAAACCTAAACTTAAGGTGTACATGGGTCAAGGATTCCAAAAAAGTGTGTCCCACAGTCATACGACTTACCATTGTGGAGATATTCAGGAATTAAAATCCTATTTTTTTAATCTTTGACCTAGTTAAAAAACATTTTCGTGTAACGTGATCAGTGGTGTACACAAGCTCAGAATATGCGTCCGTCCGAAAATAGATACTTCATCCGACAATTGGACTGTATTGCACTAACATCCACCCAAATTCGACCTCATTAAAATTTGTCTGGACGGGGCATTATAAGGCCTGTATTTCACCTTTAACTGCAACGAGCGCCACCCAACGTCACATTAATGAATGGCTCCAAATCATGTCCACATCTGTGTATGGCGTACCATTTAAAATGATTGCTACGTTTGAGAAATGTGACTATCTCTGATAAGACACGTCTCCAAATTTTGTTAACGACTCTTTCGTAGCATCCAACGTCTCCTTTGTGAACGACTCCAAATCACAGCTAAACGTCTCTGTTTTGTTAACGAACATATCATGTTTTCTAAAAGCACGTCTCTGATTTTGTAACCTCCATCTCGATCTGTTTTGTCAAAGTCTACTTTTTGCGGATATAACCACCCATAGGTCTGCAGTCTGCAGTCTGCAGTCTGCTGGTCTGCTGGTCTGCATTTGTCTGACAACCGTAGGTTAGAGCGTATAAATATCAAGGACTTGCATGCAGTTTTAAAGCGGCACGTTATGCTTCCGTACCTGGTTTCGTGACGCCGTCGTAGTGCATCTCATTATGGTGACCTCGTTCATAGCTTTACACACACGATCGATTTACGCTGCTTATAGTCCTATACACAGCACTAATTCCTGTTTGCGAGGTTGATCACATGAGAATGAGTTGAAGCATGGTACCTTACATGATGAAAGGTTAGTGATGCCATCATATCGCGTTGAACTTCTCAACTCAGGAACAGATGGCGGACATTTTTGTCAGCTAAGGATTCGACGTGGTATCAGTCTAGCCCTGTTACTACCACTGGCTATGTATGGGTTTCACAGGACACCAGTCTTACTGGCAATGGTTTCCGATGCTGTCGCCAGGGGGGAGAGCTGCGGATGCATAGTGTGCCGGTTTCGAGAACACTGTCTTCCATGCAGCAAATTTTACTTCACCTCAAAAGATATTTTGTCTTTTCTCTACAGACGTCTTCAGATCCCTGAATGAGATCGCTGTTGTACTCACTACTGACGCCATTTTACTTATTCCGTCTTACCTGTTCAGAACGGTATGCTCGCTAAATTCATGTCCACTGACCTGAGGTTTCAATGTACTGGAGTAAGGAGGGAAACAATCCTAGCAGGTTGATTCTATCGTGGCGATGAGTAATGACATCGTTCCATGATCCCATTCAACGGGACTACATCGAAGATGTCAACACGCAGAGAAACATTTACAAACTTTCCGCTGAAAGTGATCAGAAAAAGAAAACAAGTTCCTCAGAGTGCGTCTGAATCTTTTACCAGTCAAGCAGTAGACATAGAAATTGACACTGTTATTTATAACACTGCAAAGATTTGAGACTGCAACCAACAAACCAAACTGGTAAGCTCTGTTAATGTAAGCCAAACGTTTATTATTCGAGAATACTGCATATATCACCTCCTTAACTGCATAAGGCAGTTACCGTCGCATCAGTGACATTTTCGACGTCTATGATACTCATCGAATCTAACGTCGAGATCTCCATCGATACCAAGTTAAACGTATCAATGTTTCTGTCTTTAAATATCAACGTATGAACGCGTCTGTCGAATATCTCTAAACATTGATACACTCTAAAAAAATTCTTGTCGTACTGACAAGCTGGAACTCGTTTTCAGCCATATGCTTATTGACAGGGTCTATCTTTTCAATTTACAAGTTTTCAGCTTGTCATCCTCGGACAAAAAAGTCTTATCATTCAAACAAATACATCTTGTCATTCAGGCTAAATATGAAAAGATAAAGCGAAGCAACTTCAGATCATTCCTAACTTGACGTAGCAATTAAAATTCAAGCGCCAAGAGACTGTGATAGGTAGTTACAAGTACTAACATCAGCTACGTATGAGAGAAAATCCTCCCTAATTTCTAAACCTACGATAAGATTCGAATCTACGACCTATGAAGCTAACATACAAACCACTGACCTAACCCCTAAACCCACTCGGCTAATGAGGCAACGATACTGACAGCATTCTTAGCGTTTGAAATTGGCCGATGGATGTGAAGGATGCGCATGCGCAATGATGTCCTGCCACCTACAACTTATCGTAATAACATAGAGATCTTGTGAACTGGACAAACTGAACTCGTCACAGGGATGTGCGACTCGCCAGGAAAAGTAAATCGTGTCATGTATCACGTAACTCGTCAGATTGACTAAAGCATCTCATCAATATTCGCAGACAAGTTGCGGTGACAAGAATTTTTTAAGAGTCTATTTTCCGATGTCAGCTGTCTCTTATTCATGAAGAAATTATAACCTATTCCCTCGATGGTTTAAACTGTTCTGCTAATGGAACAATGGCTGGTATTTATAAAAGTTAGCAAATGCTTTGGCTTAAGATTTGCACAGCAACGTCTAATGTAAATGTATTACAAAACGTGAAGTAAAAGCATTTGCTATCTTTTATAAATACCACCCAATATCTCAACACAGAATAGCTTCTCTTTGTGAGCCACTTAACACCCTGGAATACAAAGTTAAAGCCTCACTGTATTGAATTTTACGATATTTTCAAAGTGTTAGGAGAGTGCAGGTACATGTCTCATAGCCTCTTGAAGGTCTTCGAAATACTTGTCTGATACGTACTTCAAAGAATCAAGGCCTAGTTTTCAGCACACATTGAAAAAACTGAAGGCAGAGCTCTAATGTATTCAGATAGTGTAGTGTAAAATGTACTACACTCTAACGTCGGAGGACGTAAGCACTTTCTGAATTCAATACATTCATTGATCATGTTGAATAGGGCCTGATCAGATTCGGGTCGACATCCTGATTGAATGGTTGAAACTGATCTGCAATCATCTTTTAGGAAGAGCATGGCATGAGGGCGGAAGAATGCCTACTATATTAGGTCAGGTAAAGCTTGAGGAGGGTCATCTCAAAGTGCTGGACTTCAAAGCACAGGGCAAAAATCCCAACAAAGTTGCCAAGTTAAAAATTCAAATATTTTGAAAATTTTTGATTTTTTTATGCTGATATCCATCTCTGCAGACACCGGAAGATTTTACAGGTGAAAATTTTCAGGATTTGCGGAGAATCCGAAAATCTATTTCTGATCGGCGAACTTCGAACAACGGTAAAACCCAAGTCAGTCAACGGATCAGAACAATCTTTATGCCAAATGATGGACATATGATCTAACTACCATGCATCAAAAACTGGTGAACAAATATTGCGGGATAAAGGAGTAATTCACAAATATCCACTGGTTAATAACTTATGACCGAGATTGTACAGTGGCCACCATTTGGAATCATCAGTGCAGTCCCTGATTGAAAGTTGAGCTGATTACGGCGGTTGAAAATAGAACTAAATAACGCATCATGGTAACATGTTTGATCATATTTCTGCGCGACTATCATAAATAATCAACTGGTTCGATGCTGTCAAGATTGAGGTGGTTGAAGTCGTTCATGAGAGGGGACGTACCCTCATGAGAGGGGACGCACATTTCCCACGCAGTTTGGCATTTTCCAAAGACAATTTCCATCCATTCACAAGACCATCTGTCTCATCCAAACACGCTGTTTGTGTGTCAATCGGTGATCTAAAAGGTAGACACGCCATTTCGATCGAGAATGAACGGCCTCCCGGCAACTATCCTTTTATTATTCGAATAGTTTTGACCATGATTCGTACTGCAGCTTTGAATAAAGCCAAATTCGATTCTGGAAGACAATGCGTGGCTCTCATCAGCGTACGACTTTCAGATTCGTCCGCTACATTGGAGGTCTCCTAAAGTTTCGGCTTGATCGGACATCCAATGTGGCCGCCAGGTGGCGTTACGCTCATACCCGAAAATCATGAAAGGAACGACTTCACCCAGAGCGCTCAAATGTGGGTTAGTGTTAGGATCAGGGTTAAGGTGTGTCTAAATTTCAGATCAAAAGCCATGGAAAAGTGTGCAAAAATTTGTCTCCTATTTGAAGGGAAAGACCCGGATTATAAACCAGTACTGATATACAATCGAGCGTTGAACTCCTCAAAATATGAAAATCCGTCTCTCAAGAAAATAACCAAATTCAGGTAAACTCTGTCGGGGAGCAGAAAAATTCCCGTAGGAAACAATGAAAATTGAATTTGATCCCAAAGTAAAAAATACTTACAACTGTCCATCTTTCGAATTTGTTATCGCTCCTTGACCTTCTATGGCATTAAACCCCACTTCGCATCAAGCAAACGAGTAATTTATGACGCGCAGGGTCCCAAGTGTGAATGGTCCGACGAATCTCCGTTTGTTTTAGATCTCCGAAAAAGACATGAAAGAAAAAGCTAAAGCATGGCACCAGGCAGTGGGAATCGACTAAGATGGGACAGTCGCACCTCCTATCGAGTCGTCCGCCGACAAAAAAAATGCCAGCGACCAGCGTGATAAAAACTCCCTAAGCAGTTGTGTACCGCGCCACCGTCGCTTTACCCGCTCTCTATAACTGCTTCATATCATATAAAGTCGCCGCGTTTGGTGAACAGATAGGGTCAGAGCCTGGCATGCCTGGCGCGAGTTTTATAGCCTATCGACACACTGGTTTCAGAATGATTTGGCCCGCCGTTGGCAACGGGATGTTCTTGTCCTACCATGACTACCAGATCACATGATCCGCTCAGCCAATGAGGAAGTGTCTCAGACCAGCTTAGTTACGGTTGCACGGTGGTCTCATTGGTCGACTCTCTCAACACCATCTGTTGAGCAAATGCGGCGAGTTTACGAAGTGAAATAGAACGGGAGAGCGGGTAAACCGAAAGGGACGCGTCCATAACTGCGTTGGTAGTCTAGCGTGATACATCAGTCAGTGTTTTCGCATCATGTTGGCGTGCGCCCCCCCCCCCACCATCTTGTTTGGAAAACGCTACGTTTCTCTGTATGTTCATAACTTACAGAGAAAGGAGTCAACATTCATCACTTGAGAGAATTGGTAAGCTGTACTTTGCACGCGAGATATTCAAATTCATCCAAGAGATTCACTCGAAAGTGGAGTCTGTTTTCAAGAAGAACAGCAAAGCCAACATGCACATACAGCAGCGACACAACAAAACTGATGCCTAACATTCTGCCCAACCGCGAGTACAATTTAATTTACTGACAACTTTATTTCAGATCGCAGCGATTAGCCAAAAAAAGATAGACTAGATAATCAACAAATCAAGTGTACACATATTTTTTCGCCTGTCGTCCGCAGGCTATGTAACGATTGGTGTGTAAAATTGGGGAGTTGGAATGAAAGGTTTCATATTACTTGTGGTCAGTTTTTTCTAAGTCGCTGAAAATGATAGATTTATGATGTATTGAAGAATATTAGACCTAGATATGGACATGATACTACAACAAACATTTTTGTGCCAGGAAGAAAAAAATTCTCTCGAAAGTAGGGGCAAGCTTGGTAGAGTTGGGCCACTTTTTACATCAAGATGCATTGAGCCCATTTGGAGCCTGTGATAGAATTCCTTCGGGGTGAACCTGATATTATTGGATCTAAGCTTACTAAGTGTGGCATCAAAATTTCTATTGATGCAACGGTTTAGGAGGGGGAATCATTTTACATTAGGGTGTCAACTCGGCCCAAGTCTCACTGGAATTGGGAGAGTTAGGCACAGCAGCAGGGAGAGTTGAGTCACAGAGGAGCTGATCGAGTTTGGCCCGATATAATTTAAAGGCTCATTGTTCCATTGAATTGGAATGGATTTCCCGTATTAAAACAAGGTAGCAGAACTGGCCAACACCGGTGTAAAAGAAATGCAGGTCCACCCGGAACCATTGTCCTACGGGGACTTCCGTTCCTGGGTTACCAATCCTATATAACAGGTAGGACTCTGATTACTAGGGGACTTAGATTTCTTTTACAGAAGTGACAGAAATATAAGTCCGCCGTAACCAAAGTCCTTCCTCTTTTGCATTGAATAGACACAATAATCTGTATAGGACATGCATTCAAATAGCTAAAATATTCGGTCGTAGGTCAGCCAGTCACTCGTGGTGTAGTGGTTCGGAGACTACATATATCAGTCGACCCACAAAGGTGCGTTTCTTCGCTCGATTTATTTTGCACGCGGCAAAATAAAAGGCGATCGGGGCCCTCGACGAGGCTCCTCGCGTTCCGCATTGATTTCGTTTATGCGTTTATCGAGGAGACTGTTCAAATTCAAGTAAATAAACCACATACATGTATCAGTAGTTTGTTAAGACAAGCGAATACGCTTTCTTGGGTCGTCGCTGGGTATGGTGGGTACCGGTATATGTTGAACATGTTGAATATGTATGACGAAAATAGGGTTTCAAGAATAGGGGCCTACACCAATATTCATGGTCAGCAGCTAACAGGTACAAAATGCTTCCATGGCACCCTTAGGATGGCGAGCTAGTTCTCTTTGCCACCCCCTACTATTTACCCTTGTGGACATTCACAGGCTAGGTCCTGGGTAAATAGCGGAGCCACTCCATGGAAACAAACTGTATTTGTCAAGGAACCATTATTTGACATCCACAATAGCATATTCCTTATTCCACTATTGAAGTCGGGTTCTAAACCACAGTCAGGATAATGGTTGCTGCCCCAGGACACATTTCAGTCCATATTAGTTTTCAGTAATAAGGGGTTAAAAAGCAAAACGTGTACCTATCCAGCTCATGTACGATCAGGAAGGGGTTAAACAGGATATATTTCCACAATAGCTAATGCCTATCCTTTGTAAACACCAGAAAACTGATGTCAGCATGGTCAGTATTCGTTCTACATCACACTGATACTGTTATTTCAATGAGAGTTTGAATTTCCCGCCTTTTTGGTAACTCTCCTTTAGAAGGAGTCTAGACATACGGCAAACTTTTCACTGCCCGACTGGACTGACGAACTTCAAAATACCAGATATCAGATCACAGACAAAATATGGGTCAACAAACTACTTAATTTGACGGGGCTGTTATATTTTCTAGACAATGAACATCATTTCAATGCATAAACACCATCCACGTCTCAGTAAAATCGACCGTTCGAAGAAGGCCATGAAGTGCCGTGACATTGTTTTCAATTCAACGCTAAATAAAGCCGAGACAGCCGAACTTGTTGATTCTTTACAGACAAACTGACCAAATACTTGCGTAACAAACCATGATGACTTCTTTCCTAGAATCTCTTCCCACTAAGTTGGTACAGAATTCCCCATAATTTTGCTTCTAAATGATGTTTTGGGGGGATTTTCTTGCAAAACCTCGAGTGTCAACAAAACAACCTCGACACGTGATTCTAATTGCGTCGCAGGGGAGATACAAGCTCTGCATACATTATGGCACCTGGAGCTGAGGTTTCATCGCTGAACACCGATAAAATCGCAATTCTCACTGCCGAAAAAATCTATCTCCTCCTACATTTTTTCTCCAATTCAGCTGAAAATCGGCGACAAAGAAGTTAACTTTCTTGGGCACAAAACGTTGGAGCCAGATTTTTGAATTTCGCTACCAATGATTCTTAAATTTCGTTTTAAAGTGGCACAGCACCTCACAGGCCCATTTTTTACGCCTTAAAATGCTAATTTCTCGGAACCTAACGCATTTTTTGGAACAATTCTCACTTGCTTAAAAGTACACCAGCGCCTGAACCTACTTGGCAAATTTCATTAAAATCTGGCGCGAACTGCGGAAGTTCTGGCTGAAACAACAGTGCACGCAACAAAATCTTGACTGACAAATAAGGGCGTAGCTTCGCGACGACCCAACATTGAGCTTTCCATTAATGTAATTTATTTAAACGGCATTCTCCTACGCACAGGACCACGCAGGAACGCATTCAATGCATACATCGCACGTGATGCCGATATTGGAGAATATACATAACACAAGCGACGGACGACAGTGCGGCGGTCAGAAAAAAATACATATTGAATGACCAATTTAAGAGCGGCGGGTGGGATAACAATTTAAAAATAAAATGTCTTTTTTTCGATTTTCACCGATTTTGACGGCGGCGGGTTTGCTAAGGCACATTAAAAAACTTTATTTTTATTTTTTTCGTCATTTTCGTAAGCGGCGGATTCGTGTTATGCTGTAGTGAATTAGATGACTGGGGTTAATAATAAACGTTGGCCTATGCACCGTTCTCAGTCAGAAGTTTGTGGTCAAAATTGAATGTTCCATTTCCTCACTTTCGCATTCCATTTCTCCACCTCCAGGATGTGTCGGCCTATAAAAAATTGACCAAATTTCGGGAGTGTTACATGTAATTGGGATCGATGAGTTCTTCAGTAGTGTCATCTATGAAATCTAACTAAATTTAAACCCAATCAGCACCCTTTCTCCATTACGAAGTTCTGAACCTTCATCACTATCTCCGAGCCTGTTCCGACAAGGATTCCGGAACGAAATTACTGCCATTCTGTTGGTATCCTTCTACAAAATAAATTAGGCCTAGGGTGCCACGTGCGCAATTTCTGTCTGCAAAATCCAAAATACCCTGTATATAACGAGACTGCCATTGACAGCGGGCGAAAGATGTGCCCGGCTACTAGCTACCTGTCATGCCTGTACGGCCTACGCCACACGCAGAGACCATGGAACTAGGGATTGCACGGTTTTGCCAAATGGCTGAAAAGAAGCACGATTTTTTCTCACAGTATAATCATAGATATTATAATTAGCTTGGAGGTATGAGATACAAGAAAAATGTCTTACAAGTCATCATCAGTGAGTGTCATATTGTTTAGTTGAAACATTCTCCTTTATCGATCGAGCTTATCGAATTGATTTATTAACGGTGGCGTTTAATGATTTAATTAAGATTGGGCACATCGGACGCATCTAAAGATAAACTAGCACAAAGCCTTCGTTATAGAGGAAGACCAGTCATGCCAATGGTCATCTCACAATTCAATACCGAGCACTGAAGTTTGTTGTTCAGGTTTCTTTGATACTGCAGGTACTCGTATTTATCCTGTCCTGTCCACAGCCTGATGTCCACGACCGTTTCTCCATGTCTAGACTCGATCACCCAGCCACTGTTTCGGATCACTACACCACAATTTCTGGAACGGGCAGACCAATAGTCTCGCGCAGCCAGCCATTTTGTTCAGCAGTGTTGCTATTTGCGGACACCCAGATTGGAAATAGAGGCTGGGTGACCGAGACTTCTCCACGCCACAACGAAGGAAGCATGCTTTCGTTTACATTCCTGATGCATTATAGATGACAGTTGTAGGTACCAGAGTGACGCTCAGTATCAATAGCGAATTGGTCGTCCGTCCTCAGAAAATAGTCGGATATTTCACTTCACATTGTGATGGACAAATGATGATAATATTTCATCGTGTTTTGTCGATATCGTCTGTTTCCTTCTTTCCCTTTTGTATTTGTTCGTTTGAATGCAAGCTGTCGGAGGATTGGTACTACAGCTGGATGTGGGATCCACCCATTTCTAAAATGTGGATTTCTGTTTTTGTTTGCACAAACCAGCATGTTTACCAAATTGTTCTTCAAAACATTACATAGGTCATGTCGTTGCTGATTTTAAAATTTACTATTGCTCTTTAAGCCACATTCTATTCAATGACGACCATAAACCACTGTCTAATTAAGGGACATCCAGGCCCTGAGCAATTTCCCACACAAAAGGCATACATTGTATAGAACCTGATTACTATGTGCTTCCCTCTATCGTCGTTATGATCCCCATTAAGGAACTGCTCGCGTTCGCCGACGTTGTGTAGTGTAAACACAGTGGCTTGTGATTCTGGGTGAGATAGGTTCTTATCGGGTCCAGGCACACAGAGTTAGGCCTTCGGCCTAAACAACATACATTGTATAAGTATAAAGTACGGGAAGTGTTGCCACTCAACACAGCTGAAAAAATACAACAATCAGACATCACTCGCTTCAGACGCCCTAACAGCCAAAATATCCAATATTCCGCCATGAAACTTTGCACAACGAACCTTGAGAACCGTATTCACTGTTACGATATCCAATTTTCCAGTTTAAACGATTGCTTCCACTCGATTTCGAGGACTTTAATCGGCGAATTTTCCCAAACTTCATAAATTCCGCCATCCGTACTCTGACAAAACAATGTCGCCAATGCGCATGCCCGACGACCAGCTGCAACGCAATTTGATTGGTTACTCCGATAAATATAAACAAACGCACGTGGTTTGGCTGCAGTGCCGGGGTTGTGGGCATGCGCATTGGCGACATTGTTTCGTCAGAGTACGGATGGCGGAATTTATGAAGTTTGGGAAAATTCGCCGATTAAAGTCCTCGAAATCGAGTGGAAGCAATCGTTTAAACTGGAAAATTGGATATCGTAACAGTGAATACGGTTCTCAAGGTTCGTTGTGCAAAGTTTCATGGCGGAATATTGGATATTTTGGCTGTTAGGGCGTCTGAAGCGAGTGATGTCTGATTGTTGTATTTTTTCAGCTGTGTTGAGTGGCAACACTTCCCGTACTTACTTATACAATGTATGTTGTTTAGGCCGAAGGCCTAACTCTGTGTGCCTGGACCCGATAAGAACCTATCTCACCCAGAATCACAAGCCACTGTGGTGTAAAACGTAATTTGCTCTATCTGAATACTTTCGATCTCTGCCTACAGTTTTTTCAATGTGTTCTGTAAACTAAGTCATTCATGGTTCTCTAAAAGTACGTATTGGACAAGCATTTTGGGGACCTTTACAAGGGGATGAGACCTCTATCTGCATTCTCTTAACACTTTGAACATACTGCATCAATCAATACAGAGGGTCTTCAGGCTTTAGGCTGGACAGGTCAACCACAAATGCGAACCACAATGATTCCACTTATTTTCATGCTATCGGTGTATGATTCTGGATGTGTTGATTATACAGGAGTGGCTGCTTACGTCAGGTCACCCCTGGAGTGTTGTCTTCGTTGCGTTAACACTAACAATTGTCAACTCTTTTCGTATCGTCCGGACGTTTTTAAAAGTAACTGCCGTGTTGCAAGACAAATAGGAAATTGCAACGAGACAAGAAGCAGAGGTGGAGTGGTACTGTGGTCAATGAAGGTGAAGTTTGTTGCTAAAGGATGGTGTGATAGAATCCAATGCCCCCGTCTTTCTGATGCCCCCTGCATTGTTTGTCACAGGATTAAGGGTCTTGGTCTCTAGCCTAATTCATACTTCGACGCACGACCATCGCCGGCCACCGATCGCGAGGCTGTAATTACTTGAGTCATTTCGCAACGGGTCGCCGTCGCTAATGTACGCTGGACTGTGAATCAATTCCGCGAGGCGTCCAGATTTGATAAGCCTCGAGCCTAGTTCATACTTCGACGCAAGACCATCAGCGTCCGACGCGCGATCCAATCTTGACGCCGACTTCTCGGAATTAATTCATAGTCCAGCGTACTTTAGCGACGGCGACTCGTTATGAAATGACTCAAGTAATTACAGCCTCGCGATCGGACGCTGACCAAATCGCACGACGGGGCAGGCATCGAACGCAAGATCGCACGTCGGTCGCCTGCGATATTCGTGCGTCGAAGTATGAATGGGGCGGGGGTAGCGCGTCGGACGCCGATGGTCTTGCGTCGAAGTATGAACTAGGCTTCTCTCGAGTCCAATTCAAATGTGCTGCTTAAAGCTGCGTTCATCAGTGAGACATCCGAAATGCGGTATACGGGATGATGACGAAGCGATATTTGTACGGGAAAATGCAAGGCATACACCGCTTCCGCATTCCGGGTGTCCGGTAAACGCAGCTTAATCTGTGAATGAATTGTTGGGGGATATTACATATCGGAGGTATTCGATTCTTTTACAGGCACTCTCCTGATGGTTTCAGATGTTTCTGCTTGATCAATGACATGCATAGATCATTTAGGTGTATAAGGAGGAGCCCTGATAGCCGAGTGGACATCACCTCCGTTTATCAAGCGGGAGGTCCAGAGTTAGAATCCTGCCCGGTCGTATGGGATTAATCATCCCTGGCATTTAACGTCAGTCGCATGGGATAGTAATGCTGATGTCAGATCGACCTTACGATGGCACAGAACAGGCGACGACTGAATTTTCTCCGTCACCTTGCGTCTGAGCCACGATCGCAGATAGGATGTCACATGACCGCCTGTGCGTCTTGCCTGCGACGATTGGTACCAATCGCTGATCAAAAGTACATGTGTCGCGAATTGCGAGATTTGACGATGTTCAAATTCTAGTCCTCGATGAGTCATGATCACGACGGGCGTCAGCCTGACTCGAGTTACGATTCCCTGCGCATGCGCAAAGATACCCCTTATTCTATGATGAGCACACACACTTTCACTCTCCTGACCATGATTTCTTCCACTGATGCCGTCTGTTCCGACGCGGTGCAGGCAACCTTAGGCGCGACATCATATCGCCCACTGTCGTCGTACGACGCGCATCAAATTCAGATCTCAGATCTCGACATCTCCTATTGATTCCCATATCACAGCGTCCGTTCAGTGTTTTGACATGTAGACCGGGAGCTGGCTCGATTTATTTATGTGAAACCGGTAAAAAGGTTTGACCCATATAAGATTGTGGGCATGTGGGATGTTGCATCATGAATTTGACAATGCCAGCAACTACAGGGTGAACCCTCGTGAGGTCAGTGACCCTTTTTAAGGGGCCAGAGACCCAGTTATTTATGCGATGGCGGTCAGACATGGGCTTAAGTTTTTTTAGAAGCTAGAAGGCCCTACTAATGAAAAACCACAGTGCCAGCAAGTTTTGCGTGTGCAAAGCCCTTGCCAGCAAGACCCTTTTTAAGGGGTCAAAAAACCAAAAATATTTATGCGAAGGTGGTCAGACATGGGGTAAAGCTTTTTTAGAAGCTGGGAGGCCCTACTATTGGAAAGCCAAAGTGCCAGCAAGTTTTGGGTGTGCAAAACCCTTGCCAGCAAGACCCTTTTTAAGGGGTCAAAAAACCAAAATATTTATGCGAAGGTGGTCAGACATGGGGTAAAGCTTTTTTAGAAGCTGGAAGGCCCTACTATTGGAAAACCAAAGTGCCTGCAAGTTTTGGGTGTGCAAAGCCCTTGCCAGCAAGACCCTTTTAAAGGGGTAAAAAAAACCAAAATATTTATGCGAAGGTGGTCAGACATGGGGTAAAGCTTTTTTAAAAGCTGGAAGGGACTACTATTGGAAAACCAAAGTGCCAGCAAGTTTTGGGTGTGCAAAGCCCTTGCCAGCAAGACCCTTTTAAAGAGGTCAAAAACATGGGCCCGAACTTATAAAGGGTGTCTATATCTTAGACAAGTCTAACTCGCCAAGAAAAGTCTAAATCAGTCGTCTAGCTTAAACTGTGATTACAGAAGGATGTCCTGCTTCGATGTGTCTAAACCTGCCGTCCAAAGATGGACAACGGTGTCTATATAACAAAGGAATCGCACAACATGCCAGGGGGCTTGTTTTGCAGTTGTCTAAGCTTGTGATTCATTCATAATTTCAAGTTTTATGGTCTTAAAAGGTGTCCTAGTGGCCCTAGATTATCTGTATGAAAAGAAAACGTGTCTATAAAAAATATTCAAGGAAATATGCCGAAAAATTAGGCAGTGTTAGGTGGGCATTTACTTTTGACTATGGGTGTACTATCCATCCAGTCACAACAGCAAATAGGCCTATTATGACGAATGCCGCGCAAATGAGGTCATCTAAGGTACGCCCCTTTACAATTCATTATATAATCGTCTCAACAAAGGCAGTGCGGTCGTCGATACATGTTTAATCACCTGTTGGACTTGACTAGCAAGACTGACGTCCTTGCGTTGTTTGAAATTCCGATAAACACCAGTGTTTTGGTAGACTTGTCTAACAGTTGTCTTACAAATGTTAAGGCTTAAACAAGTCCACGTTAGACAGGCGAAAACACCTTTTATAAGTTCGGGCCAAAATGTTTATGCGAAGGTGGGCAGTAAGTTTTTTTAGAAGCTGAAAGGGCCTACTATTGGAAAATCAAAGTGCCTGCAAATTTCGAGTGTGCCAAACCCCAGCAGCTGGATCTTGTTAACGCGAGAGAACTACCAGTTGTTCCGGCCGCCATGTTGGATTTTTTCGTCTCGCGAGATTTGGGCCGAGATCATGCGAGGCTGGGCTCGGCTCTTGGCAGTCTCCATTTGTGCCGGCTAGTGGCAACACATGAATTTGCTCCGCTGCTGAAGATAAGAAGAATGGCCATGAAGTTCAGCTAGACCGACCGTTCGACAACCATGAAGACCTGAGGAGTCGTCGGGAGTGGTGAAATAGGGCTGCCAGTTTTCATTTTGGTGGTATTTTGCTTAGTTTGTTGGGCGTTTTCGTCATATTAGAATTCGCCGGTCCGCCATCTTGGTGACCCGCCATCTTGAATTTCGGTCATTTGGCGGGCGTTTTCATAAATTCAATTGAGTTTGGCCTTCTTAGTCACGTTAATAGAAGTTTTGTTTACTACTCTCCTTGCGGAGGGGGTATTTCTGGTTAAAGGTGCACCTTTCCCGCCGATTCAGGCCGTTTTATAGTTAGTATTTTAATCTTGTCCGTTGTGTACTCGTATGTCTTGTCAGTTTGTTTCGTTCAGTTTGGTGTTTGGTGCTCTGCCTCCTACCTAACTCAATGAAGAGGATCTGCTGATGGTTTGAGAAGATGGTACAGAAGGCCTAGAAGATTGGTGTGGCAGGAGGAAGAGTCTCAAGCCGGAAGCGACTACCCGAGTGTGCCAAGTGGAGCCAGTAACCTGTCTTCGTGTTTGTTAGATTTTACATTGATTGGAGTTGTATTAGCACAATGTCGACCTTGTTTCTGGTTGGAGTGGACTCAGTTTATTTACTCGAGAGTTCGAGTCCAACCGAGTGAATGGTTGAAAAATAGAAGATATCGTCATAGTCATCATCGTTTATAGTCAAGTTTGAATTACATCAACACCTACGTTCTTGTTTACTGTCTGAAGATAGAATTAACCTCCTACCATCGTTTATCGTCAGGATTCGATACTTTATGTCAACCTTCACGTCTTTGTTTATCATCATAAGATAGATTCTACATCCTTTATCAAGAGTAGACTATTCGACAGGGCTAGTCCATTCGTGATCGTTATCGTCCTCGAGGAAGTTGCCAGTGTCTAGTCAGATCTCGTCAACACGTCCTACGTCATATGTCATAGACTCCTCTACGTCGTGAGTTCCAACACCGACTTTAGCGGCCTCTACACCAGAGTTTTCTTCATCGCTCGTCCATCGTCCTGAATCGTCAATAGTATTGAGAATCGTCGCCTGTGTTTCGTCAGATCGCCACTTGGTGTCACTACTTCTGCAGGGTAAGCCACTAGTCGGCCGAGACTGTCGTTTCTGGTGCTGAGGCCGAAACTAGTCTATTCCAACCAGACTCAGGAGTTCACGTGCTTTTGGGCATTATTGCCTTTTAATTTGTGAGAAGCACTATTTGTTTGGAGCTTTTATACGTCCATTTGGATAGCAACTAAACTTGACAAACTACTAATTAAACTTGCCCCTCTCTGACCTGGTTGTCACTGAGGAGACCTTGTGAGAAGCAAGGTATTGCCACGGACTTGGGCCCGAGGATTCATCAGCCAGTAGCAGAGTCCAGCCATCAGACACGTCATCGAAAGAAGAAGTTACCCGTCCTGTCAAGTTCGTCGATGTGAGGATTGGTGATGGTGCTGCGGGTTTGCCATCGTTCTTGCTGGAGCTTCTCTTAGTGATCGGCGGTTTCCTCGAGAGTTTACAGTCCTCTATTCAACTGTCCGGGTCTATGGTAAGATTCTTTCGTATCAGATTATTCGCCACAACAGATCTATTTTTAAGGGGTCCAAAAACCAAAATATTTATGCGAAGGTGGTCAGACACGGGGTGAATTTTTTTAGAAGCTGTAAGCAGGTAAGGGCCTACTATTGGAAAATCGCAGTGCCAGCTGGTTTTTACTGTGCCAGACCCTTGCCAATAGCGCCATTTGTGACATGATTTCATTTCTTTCTCCGATTCTAAAAACAGATTTCCTGGAAATGTCAATTGCAGGATTTTTTGATTGGCCAAGGCATAACTATTTGAAGTGTTTCTGTGGGATTTAGGCCAGTATGAACGGTTGAGCATAGACTAGTACCTGATCCTACCGATGGTGTCGCTTTTGAATGGTAGGATCAGTCTTGGCCGCCATTTGTGGAGGAATTCTGACAGTGACGTCACTTGAAAATTTTATGTAAATTATGTAAATTTATTCAATTCTCAATACGGCTGACGTACCAGAATGCAGATAGAAGGTGACCGACCTTTTACCCAGGAAATTCACCAATCTCCCCGGGGGTTTTCCATGTTAAAAATAGAAAATCTATCTACATAATAGTTCACATACTTACCACCTGCGCCAGCACCGACCAATCAGAGGCACGAAAGCGGTAGGCACGCCCGGTCCTAACATATGCAAAAGCTAGATGTAAAATAGTTAGGATCGGGTACCAGTCTAGGTTGAGCATTGGGCCTGTTTTTTTCTTTCATTTAAAGGAGGAAGTAAAGAAAAATGGTAAGAATTTTAAAGGATAAGTTGTAAAGATCGTCGACCCGTATGTACCGACGAGGTTTAACCTAGGTTTGTGTCTTGTTCAACGGTTTGATACGGGTGCACAAACGTGGCTCAGTTTTAATCAAAGATTCAAACCAGCGATCAGCGTGAACCACCCAAGGGGTAGATTTAAACCCGGATCAAATCATGCTTCTCAACGGAAAGCTCTTTTTAGCACGATTTGTTTGCGTTTTCGACATGCCTTTCAGTTGCTTCACGGACTTCGTTTGCACACATTTTGTTGCATCAAACTGAATGGCAATTTTGCCAACACGATTCCCTTTTGGCATTTATTGAGCCAGTTACACCTTTATCCTCTATTAAAGTGGTCCTAAACCGCCGGGGCGAGCGAGACAGCCTCGTTTTCATTTTTCCGCGCTACGCCAGGATGAATGAACGCCTGTCAATCATCACGTCACGTGATTACTATGGAATTTACTACGCGATCACTGATTGGGCAAGTTCTGATAATTGACAGCTGTGTGACAGCTGATTGTCAAAGCAACATGGATGCAACCCGTTCACCGAGTCGAGATTTCTCCTCGATTCCGGGGAGTTTTAGCGGATATATTCACGCCTAAGAGCATGCTCAGAAGCCAGAATCTATTGTTGTGGGGCATCTCATATCGGGGGGCATGACATTCTACGACACCGGTTCAAATCCCGATCAGTTGAACCTACCGGTACGTTAAGTATTAACAAAGGCTCTAATTATAGTTTACACCATGATTTGAACTTCGCTGGTGCAAACGGGCCGTCATATACGATGTGAATTGAATCATTTCAGCTGGTTGGGCATGGCTACAGGCATATCGAAGGGCAGCTGCTGAGGGTGGGATGGGCGCTATAAACTGATGTCTCGGCTGACTAAACGTAAAAATTGCGCTTCAGTTTAACGCACAAAGAATGTGTGCAAACGTGTGTGAAGCAACTGAAAGGCAAAAAGGAAAAACGCAAAAATTCGGGCTAAAAGAGCTTTCCGTGGAGAAGCGTGATTTGATCCGGGTTTAAAGCTACCCCTTGGGTGGTTTACGCTGATCGCTGCTTTGAATCTCGGATTAAAACTGAGCCACGTTTGTGCACCCGGATCAAACTGATGAAGGAGACACAAACCTAGGTTACCGCGGTGTTTGAACTTCGTTGGTGCATAAGGGTCGACGACCTTTACAACTTATCCGTTAAAATTCTTAACATTTTTCTTTACTTCCTCCTTTAAATGAAAGAAAGGAACAACTGTTCATAGTGGCCTCAATCCCATGGCCCTACTGGAAGGGTTTGGCACACAAAACAACTCCTGGCACTGTCATTTTCAAATAGTGGGCTCTTACAGCTTCTAAAAAAATTAACCGCATTTATGACCGCTTTTGCATAAAAATTTTGGTTTTTGGAGCCCTCAAAGGAGGTGCAGCTGTTAGAGTTTGGCACACTCGAAACTTGCAGGCACTTTGCTTTTCCAATAGTAGGCCCATTCAGCTTCTAAAAAAGCTTCACCCCATGTCTGACTATCTTCGCATAAATGTTTTGGTCTTTGGACCCCTTAAAAGGATCTTGCTGGTACGGTGGCCCAAACAAGCCATGTATATATTTTTGTCCACATTAAAATATTCTGAACATTATTGTATTTTTTCTCGCATTTCCACCCGGGTGGAAATTCGAGAAAAAATACAATAATGTTCAGAATATTTTAATGTGGACAAAAATATATACCGGTACATGGCATGTTTGGGCCAGCTTTGCACACCCAAAACTTACTGACACTTTGGTTTTCCAATAGTAGGCCCTTTCAGCTTCTAAAAAAGCTTTACCCCATATCTGACCACCTTCACATAAATATTTTGGTTTTCTGACCCCCTTCAAAAGGGTCTTGCTGGCAAGGGCTTTGCACACCAAAAACTTGCTGGCACTTTGGTTTTCCAATAGTAGGGCCTCCAAGCTTCTAAAAAAGCTTTTCTCCATGTCTGACCACCTTCGCATAAATACTGGGTGTTTGGCAACTAAAAAAGGGTCACTGTCCTCACGAGGGTTCACTCTGAAGTTGCTGGCATTGTCATATTCATGATGCCACATTATCGGCCCACAATTAAATATGGTTAATTTCTATGACCGTGCTCACATAATTAAAACCAGGTTTGGAACCCCTTAAAAAGGGTGTGAGGGTCAAACGCACAGGAGTCAAGCTGCCAGCAATGGTGATTTATATCCATCAGGTAGAGAAGTTTGACTGATATGGGTCAAACTTTTTCACCCGTTTCACATAAATAATCGAGCCAGCTCCCGGTCCATGTCGCCAGACCATTCATCCCACTATCGGAAACCGACAAAATCACCCCGCCTTTTACCGTGTATCAATTCATAACATTTTCGTATTCATCGGGCAGAACATAGACATAGAGGGGGAGTTTCCAAAGTCACCGTTCACTCTATACTACCATCAAAAATGCCAAGCTGTTATAATGATGGCTGATCGTTCAACTGCTGTTCTGACTTCACCACGAAATGTCTTTGTATACCTTTTCGACAAGTGGAGCCTCGTGTATAAGCTAAAGAGCCACTTCAAAATACCCAGTGTTATTTTCATCACAGGTGAAATTGGAAATGACGTCATTGGCTTTGGAAACGAACTAGGAAGAATACAAATAGGACAAAAAACCTCCGTGAAAAACAAAGCTTTTGTATTCGATCTACATGGCTATTCTGTAAGAGAATTATTCATTCCGTACTCGGATATCAAAAGGAGATTAAGGAATCGTGGAAGAAAGTTCAAGATGCTTAGATTGACCACGTGCGCTGACAACGCCTTTGTCGAAGTATTGCATTTCAACAAGGGAGGGCGAGGGAACATGACATTGATTTGCGACCTACATTGGTTTAAGATAAGAGACAGAGGATTCATTTTTAGGCTAGATTATGTAAAAGATTTGGGTTACGAACGCATTTACAGAAGGAATGAGTTTGGTTGTTACAACAGCATGATCATCTTGTTGGACATTCAATGTGACTACAAAAGAAATCTATACACTTTTGAATTTCAACCATTTACCGTAACTCAGAGAGACAAACGAAAGATGTATGCCGTAACAAATGTGACTGTCTTCAAACAGGTTTGGTGTGAAAGTGAAATGAGCCAGGCCGTGGTTCTTTCCAGGGATGTAGTAGTATTGATTGAGTACCATTCAATGTTGGCAGATAAGACATGTCAGATTCCTGTCCTTTATGAAGTTTATATGATAGAGACCTGGCATGCTGATTGGACGATGAAAAGACATAAACAAATCGCATATGGTGCACTTACTATTCTTTCACAATACACAAATGAGCCTCCTGTCGTCTTTGCCAGTGATCACGGAGAACTGATTTATTGGCCCGCAAAGATGGAAAACGATAGGCCTCCTAAAGCCAGGGTCGTCAGATACAACACGTAATGATCAACTGACGCTGTTGTTTATTTTTTCTACATTTCTATCGCCAATGAAAGATGAGACAGGCAAAATGCACTCGTACGGTACCGCGGAGCGTCTTGAAGGCAAAGGATCAGTCCATTGTTACAGACTGGGAAACTATGAGGCGCCATGTGGGAATTTAATTGTTTCCCAAAATTTTTTGGAAATAATGTCATTGTTTCAAACCATAAATGTATGTATTTTGACTTATTTCATACAATAAAGTTATAAGTGATACTAGGAAATTATTATTCAAACCAGAATTTATACCAACCATGGTTTCATTCCCATGAAACTTAGACAAATTCATGGTTTTGAAAACATAACTTACTTTCAAACCATGAAGTTCATGCAATTTCATGGTTTGCAAACCATGAAAATGATTTACAAAACCACCAAACCGGCAAAATTATTTGCTTTCAAACCATAATAATGTGAAAGTATCATGGATTGAAAACAATGCAAATTGCAAACATCGTGGTTTGCAAACCATGATGATCCGCAAAAGCATGGTTTCGGAAACCATGATTACCTCAAAACTCATGGTTTACAAACCATGGAAATCGCCACATACATGGTATGCGTTACACTCGGCCCCAGTGTGTATCCGACGTCCCGATCTCCTACACACTGGCACATTTGGGCTCAAAAGCCGGTAACACCACTAGATGGCGCTCCAGTGGACTCAGCCAATCACCACGCTTTCTCACTCATAATTCCCGCGGAAATTACTTCCAGGAAAAACCCAACCTCGTCCCCAGGGGTATAGTTCGCTCAGATAACCTTGGACCACTCGCCATATTGTCAGAAAGCGAACGAGGTTGGGAAAACCCCAAGGACCCGTGCTGCCACCACGCGGTCTTCATGACTGTTAATCTCTAAAAGAGCCAGACGCGGAGTGTGATTTACCGAAGGGGTGAGCCCGTAGCGTCTGGCAAGCGAGACTATGTATGCGTATAATTGTATGCGCAGTGGAACATAGACTGGTCTCTGCCCTCGTTTCGTTCCGTTCCGCTGCACTCGTACGGTACCGCGGAGCGTCTTGAAGGCAGAGGATCAGTCCATTGTTACACTGCGCATACAATTATACGCATACCATGGATTTGACGATGTCCATGGTTTGTAAACCATGAGTTTTGCTATAATCATGGGATCGAAAACCATGGTTTTGCGGATTACCATGGTTTGCAAACCATGATTTGTGCAATATTCATTGTTTACAATCCATGACGATTTGATATTCATGGTTTGAAAACCAAGATTTTTGCCGATTTTTCGTGATTTGCAAACCATGAATTTGCATGAACTTCATGGTTTGAAATGACGTTGTTATGGTTTGAAAGCAAGGTATGTTTTCAAAACCATAAATTTGTCTAAGTTTCATGAAATGAAACCATATGTTTAGTCTAGTTGCTGGTTTGAAAAATAATTCTATGGTTTTGTTTATACTTTTATTGGATGAAATAAGTCAAAATACGTACATTTATGGTTTGAAACAATGATATTATTTCAAATAATTTTGGGAAACAAATTCCCGCATGGCGCCTCATATATGTCCATATACGTTATTTTCGCATGTTAAAGCACCACGCTATGCATCCAAAACTGAGTTTCGTGACGCCGTCGTAGTGCATCTCATTTACGGCGACCTCGTTCGTAGCATTATACACACGGTCGATGTACACCATTTACACACAGAGCTAATTCATGGTGGTGAGGTTGATCATGATCTTGTCAATGCATGCTCGACAAGACTGTTCAAATCTATCAATTTGAATGATGTAACTGACCAGTTAGGTATTCTGTGTGTTCTTAGACACAAACGAATGAGTTGAAGCATGTGTACCTTACCTGATGAAGGGTTATTCACACTATAACACCACGTTGAACTTGTCAAGTGGTGAAGCTATGGCTGCTATGATATAGTATCAGTCCAGCCTCGGTGTTATCACTGGCTATATACGGCTGGACAGGGGACCAGTCATATCGAGGTGTGGAGGGAGAAAGAGTCACCGAACGCATATAGTCGTGCTTTAAATACTGGCAAACAAGCTGTGCCATTGGAATATATTTGCTCAGAAGGTATTCGCTGTTTATTTCTTTCGCTAATATTGTAGTAGGCTATATATGGTCTCAGTCGATGAATGCAAGTTAGAGATGATGAAATCAAAGACGACAGATGAAATGCATGAACCATAAATAGACGTTACAAGTATATAAAGATAAACATGAGATTGACACATTTAACCATTACGCTACAAGTTATCGTATAATGGTAACGGAAGGAGAAGCTGTTTTGTATTGTGCCTAATGCGAGATACGCCACATCTTTTGAACTATCTCGGCAGATTCTGGTGCAATAAGAATGATTACCGAACCCAAACTTTACAACACACAGTCATTCTCACCAGAAGACGTGTCGTCACTTTTGCTCATTGTCCGCATAGTGACAGACTTTATCAATAAGTACATAATGGGAATCATCATCGTTCTTGGTATTGCTGGGAATGCACTCTCCATCGCCGTTTTCTGGAGATGCAGGAATAAGGACACGGTGACAGTGACCTATTTGGGCCCGCTGGCAGTGGTGGACTTAGGTACACTTATCTATGGAACTTATGCATGGATCGTAAATGGAGTCTTAGGTAAAAGCTACGGAAATTTCTTCATTGATCCACCAATTTCCTTTTGGCCACATTTTTTATGTAAGGCACTGAGATATCAAAACAAAGTATGTTCGTGTATCTCCTCGTATCTCATCGTGATCTTCTTGTTAGAAAGATGTCTTGTTGTTTGGTTCCCATTGAAGACACACATCATAATAACGACACGGACACGCCGAGTAGCAATCGGTATAATGATAGCCACAATGATTATCATTAACATACCGATACTGACCTACTTTCGAGTTTACTATTGGGGTGGTACAGACATGATTGGATGTTTCTACAATGTGCCTGAATTCACGAACCTTGAGATGTATTTACTCATCGAAGTCACTGACTATTTCTTCCCTTACATGCTGCCATGCCTTTTTGTGTTTCTCTTTAACATCCTGATAATTTTAGGCGTTTCGCGAGCGCGAAAAGCAACATCAGAAACGAAAGTAGTTAGGAAAGCTGATGCGAACAGTCTGCTCAGCCTCCTGTTTGTCAGTTTACTGTTCATGGCTACAAGTCTTCCGTACATAATAGTCTGGAATATAAATAACTATTTCTACTTCATCGCCGAGGGAGGGGGATTTGTTGGATGGACTCAGGACGAAAGGATAATGATTTCTCTGATTGGTATGTTCTCAACATCCGTTACAATGATCAACAACTGTTTGAACTTTCTTATCTACAGCAGTAGTCTCTTAATCTTTCAAAAACAGTTGAGAAATTTATTTTGCAAAAAGGCTGATAGGATCGACCTTAGGTTTTCTGCGCATGAGAAAAGTGTACGTTCGGGACACAAGCATGCTGATTCGAACTAAATCCTGAAATGTCTGTTCAAGGCGGGCAATATTGGATTTGATTTGCGATGCGCCCTTTGTCAATTTCCTCGCTCTTATGTTTCGGGAAATATGTGCCTGTGTGTCAACTGCATAGTTGAGGGCTGAAGACAGGGAGTTTTGACAAATGAGGAAATTTAAATTTCCTCCATGGGGTAGACTCGGGACCCACTCGTTGTGTCGCTCCGGCCGCCGCACTGCACTCCACAAACGACTGGGAAAGCAAGCTGCAAAATCAGCAGCAAGCGTGCCGACAACAACAACGGATATGAATGAATTCAGCCAATCAGAAACTGCGTCTTGAACGGCCGTCGGCTGCTCGTTGCAAGATACCAAATCAGCTGATTATCGGAACTTTCTTCGAGGTCAAGGACGGTATCCTGATGCCTAAATTCGATACTGTGTGCGATAAGCAGTACATTACGAAATTATTAATATCCTGCTAGTGACGTTGAAAAGTTTTGGACGGGCGAGAGGCTCTGGTAAATACATAACCCACAGAAATAACAACCAATCAAAAGTGTGCCAGATTTGCCCTAGTAGATTGCTGTCAGGCAATCTGATTCGTCGAGATGGGCGTTGTGGTCGTCGGTGCGCTAGCCGCTGATTTTGCAGCTTGCTTTCCCAGTCGTTTGTGGAGTGTAGCGCGGCGACCGGAGCGACACAACGACTGGGTCCCGCGAGTCTACCATGGGGGAAATGTACTAGTCAAGGTTGGACCACGGTATGTATACACGCATGATGTCTTGCATACACGATGTCTTATCATTAAATCTGTGTGTACACTACCAGCATTATCCCAACATTTGAACATTCCTGAGCAGCATGATCTTTTGACTCTGGATACAATGGTCAACAGACAGTGTCTTGTCAATGAGCAACTTTGTTGGAGAACACTTTCCCATGTACACACATGGTTACATTTGTCCAACAAGGTGCTGAATGTTGGAAGAATGTTGCCAATATAAACCTACCTTTATGCTCTGCCTACCTGGTAAAGATTCGTGCATTTTTACATGCCAAATATAACATTTTTGTCAAGTCTGGCCTATGACAGTAGAGCTGAATCGGTTAATGTCGTCCTGGGGCCGGTTGCACAATCAGCGTTAACCTAACGTGGCGTTAAAGCCTATTCTGGCGTTAAATCTCCTAACTTGTCAGCTAACTTAGCGTTATTTTTTTTGTTGGCCCAAAGCAGTTTTAACGCCAGCGTTAGCTACCGGTACTCTAACGCTGGTGTCAGATGATTGCTAGGGAAATTACCCATAATGCAATGGGTTTTATAGCATTATCCAACATGGCCGCTTCCGTTGAAAAAGTGCCCACTTCGGGAAAAAAAGGGAAAGAAGTGCGAACTGGACCTCATTTAGAAACCAATGTAGTGCTCTTAACCATGATTTATTCCTCAATTTTGTGAAAGACAGTCCGTTATGTGTTCATTGTGATGATAAGTTGGTTGAAAATGCTTTTCATTTCTTCTTTGAATGTAAAAGATATCAGCACGAACGAAGTTTACTGATTAATGATCTCAATGATTATTTCCAATCACTTCCTACCATCCCTTTTAATATCAATGATTTCTTATTTGGAAATCAAGCCCTTTCTTTTCATGACAACATTAAACTTTTCACAGCTGTCCAAAATTATATACTTAGAACAAAGAGATTCAACTGACAAATTTATTGTTCACTCACTGTTATTTCACTTGTTACTGCCTGTCCATCATTAATGTCTCAAATGTATATCAGTTGTGTTTGGGCACATGTTTTAAGCAAGAATTTGCTTCTTTTGTGCCCTCTATTGTCACTTGTGTAAATATAAGTACTCATTAATAAAGAACTTGTATATATAAAAAAACTGGACCTCAGAAGAAATAATATTGCTTGTCGTTTTGGTTGAGGAGGAGGTAGGGCTCCTTAGGAGCAAGTTTACATCGAGTGTTACCCACAAAGTCAAGGAGAGCAAGTGGGAGGAGATTGCAGGCTAGGTGACTGCCATTGGAAATGCCACACGGGGTTGGAAGCAGGTTCGAGAAAAGTGGAATCAGATAGTTTCCAAATCGAAAGAGGCCTATGGTAGGGTGAAGTCACACCAGCGTGGAACAGGTGGAGGTGCTCCATTGCTTGATGTTGATCCAGTGACAGCGAGGATCATTGACATATACAAAGATGATGCCAGTTTCAATGGTGTAGAAGGAGGATTCGAGAGCCGAGTTGGTCCACTCCCCAAGAGGATTAGGCCTTCCCCTTGTGCCAGTCTTGTGCGCAATTCTGCTTCTGCTAGTGCTGGTAAGTGAAATAATACACAAAATTACCATCATCCCTTCTCTGCTAACAAATTTTTGCTGTTAAACGATAAACAGCAGCACCAACTGGAAAATATTTGAGTATTATCCAAGGGGAAAGGCCTAGATTTTGTCATCTGCTTCAGCGGCCGGGAATTCCTGTACCTGACAACAGGGGAATCCCCAATTGGATACAGTGTCAGTGCATGCAGTCAGATGTATGGGCGGTTATTCCCGCTAATAAAAGACGTTGCAAAACACGGAGGTTATAAGCCAAAACAAGGAGGTTATATAGCAAAACACGAAGGTTATATGGCAAAACACGGAGGTTAGAAAGCAAAACAAAGAGGTTGTAAGTCATCTAAAAGACGTCAGGTGGCCCTTTTAATGAAGGTTGCAGAACTGAGAACAAGGAGGTTAGAAAGCAAAACAAGGAGGCTGTAAGTCATCTAAAAGACGTCAGGTGGCGCTTTTACTGAAGGTTGCAGAACAAGGAGGTTAGAAAGCAAAACAAGGAGGTTTGTAAAACACAGAGGTTGTATCATGTGTGAGAGAACAAGGAGGTTTATAATACAAAACACGGAGGTTAGAAAGCAAAACAAGGAGGTTGTAAGTCATCTAACGGTCGTTGGGTGGCGCTTTTAAGCAAAGACCCAAGACCTAATACCAGCTGTAGCAACATAAGACCATGGATTAGACCCTGGGTGGAATTTGATTGGAAGCTGTTGCATGGTGATGTCCCATCATGCCNAATAGAATTCGTCACTGATTGGAGGAAACGGAAAATAATGTTTTGGACGATTTCAAAGACTCAGGCGAATAAAATCCGCCAATAGTAAGTTTCTGTAAAGTATATATTAACAACATTTATCGGCATATTTTTGGGTTTGAATAATTTTTATGAAAGACATGAGACGTAAGGTGAATGACCGTTTTTTTTCATATGCAAATGATGTCAACAGATGTACACGTGTGGATCTGTCAAAGATTTGAAATGTCAAAATTTATCGACATATTAAGTCAGATTTTCATTTTGCCAGAAATATGCAACTTATAACTTGGTAAGAAATATATCACCACCAAATATTGCCACTGAGAGGAGTTTCTACGAGTTTCTAGGCCTTTCTATTTCTAGGCCTTGTAGGCCTTATGTGTTACATGTGCCATATGATGTGGGAGGGACGGATCCAGGATTTAAATGGGGTGCACTGTGCTAGGCCTAGAAACATTTCAATGATTTGCTCCAAACGTTTCACGTTCAATTTTACAGATTGGTTGACCAAAAGGGGGTAAGGGGGTACGGCGGGCGCTAGCCTACCCCTGAATCTGCGCCTGCATGGGTTGCGTAGGCCTACCTAGGCCTATGGTAAATCAACCTCCCCTATTCTAGGCCTAGTTCCCTCAATTGGAAAGTTTTTTGTACCACAAATGAAACTCGCATCACATTTTCCATTACATTTACATCCCTTAGGCTCCACCGACCCATTTGACCTGTGAAATGCATTTCAGAGGGGTCTATAATAAGAGACCCAAGATGTTGATTTTGCATAATCCGATTGTTTTCCTTCTCTGCCTAATTCCAAAATGACCTCTGGGGCTAAAGGAGAAGCTGAACTTGGCCAGCCTCTTTCACATTACCCATTATCGTGGCTAGGAATTGAGGCCAGCAGGAACCTTGATAGTGGAACATCAGAGAACGACAAATCGTTTTTTTGGCTGGTTTTCCACGGACAACCTGAATTCAGTATTTGNCTATGCCGCCGATTATCGACCAATCACGAATGGGCGTTCTATTTTTTTGCGGGGTAGTCTCGGCGCCATTTTCGACCGATGAAATTTTGGTTTCATAGCATGTGAATGGGTTTGTTGACTCGTCCTTTTTCGCGCGTTGCCTTACGGCCCCCAGGCGGCCTTCGGCCGCCAGGGGGGCTATAATTTCTAATATGCTCACAACTGTTGTCATTGCTTCCATTAGGGACTTGACGCGTATTGGTTGGTATAGAAAGATATATATATAGTATAATTGGACACCCCCGCGTTTGCCCCACCTGGCGTAAGACACCCCTAGGGGTGTCTTACGCCGGGCGGGGCAAACGCGGGGGTGTCCAATTATACTATATATACCGGTATACCAACCAATACGCGTCAAGTCCCTATGATTGCTTCAGGACTTCAGTAGTCTGTAGCTTTGGACAGATAAAAATGAAAACAGCAAGTTACGTAAATCATGTAAACGAGTTCATTTTTATTACATGCAAAGTTTGCTTCCTTGATAAGACAGTTAATGACCAGTGCAAATACATTATTAGCACACAGATATGTAGTTTTGAACTACCGTAATATTATTACAGTGAATATGACAGCTACTTCGGCTAAGGCAATCCTTAAGTGTGTGTCCATTATTGCATGTATTGGAAGGTGCACCATCATCATGGACTTCCAAAACATCTGCAGTGGCTACTTGCAGCCCCAAACTCCTTTATATAAACACCCATAGGAAGGTGACACCGACTACTGGTAGCCAAAGCGTGGACTCATCATCTTCAAAACTGAAAAATGAAATAAATTCATATCATTCAATTTCTGAAACAACATGTATATTACTCTTCCACGTGCAGGTTGGAGAAGAACATTGGGGTGCAAACTCAAAGCAGCCATGCTAAAATTGGTGTTGATGAGATGCACATGGCAGTCAATGAACACAGGTTCGCAGATGGCCTCAAAGCAGTTTCAAAGCAGCACCTTGCACATGTCATAGGAAACTACTTTAAGGTAAGAGTACATCATCATGTTAACACTAATACTAACCACTCAAACATCCCTACTTCAGCTGTGGCACCACATCATTCCTGGAAGAAATGATAAACATGATAAATTGTGTTTTGTTCGTATGTGACCCTCCACTACCAAACCAGGTTAATCCCATAGATCACCCACTCCTTTTTCTTTCTCGTTAAGGTCCATTCGAAGATGGCGAGGTACAAGGGAGCATCCCAGAGAGTTTATGAAAGCATTTCATTCAAGTCAGAGGGCATCAATGATGACACCCCATGTCAGCTTCATAGCATTCCAGAGATTGTCAATGACCAGACAATGTGGTTTTCTTCCGTAACTGACACTCATGTCAAATTATCCATAAATACCGGACTTACAATCAATCATCTGGCTGTACTTTTGAATGTGACATTTCTGGAAAGTAACAGGTGGATCCTTGAAGTTGGGGACGTCGAAGTAGACTTGGATATGATTGAAGTAACCTCCACATGGCACACAAAAGCAGATGTTCTGTCTGTAATAAACATTGTAAAGAAAATTCAGTTGTGCAAAGGGAAGGAGAAAACAGACAGAGTAGTAGTTCGAGGAAATGTGGTTGAAAAATGTTCAGATAGTAACTCAACTATCTGCAGTATAAGGACGGAAACATGCAAACGTGTTCTGACATTTGCTGTGGCCCCTTCAACATACAGCTGTATTTCCTGTCAGAAAATAAAGGTCACGCAACCACTATCAGAGGCTGATTTTATCAACCTAGATGAAGACGATTCAAAAGATATGGAACAAGTCCTGGAAGCTGTCTTCCCACAGGCCTCTGATGAGCTAAAGGCACTCATTATTGAGCAGCAGAAAATTTCTCAAGCCAAAGGACCCACAGGAAACAGGCAAGTTGTCATTGTCATTACTATATACTCTATTTTAGGCTGCAACTCCATCAATTAATGGTGAAATACATTGCAAGAAATTAATGCATTTTGACTGTAACACACCCAATTCTACAAGTCATGACACTTTATCTTTGAATTGCAGGTGGAGTAAGCAAATGATTAAAGTTTGTCTGACGCTTTGGACAAGAAACCCTGCAGCATACGATGACATCAAGATGGCAGGTTTTTTCAGGATGCCCTCCAAGCAACTGCTGAGGCTCTACAAAAATTCGGTGCCGCAGGAGTCTGGACTGCATCCTAAAATGCTGGACTGGATGCAACAAGAGGCTAAGAAGCAGAATGTTCCAGACCATGGAATGAGAGGAGGTGTGTTGTTTGACGAAATGAGCATAGAGGAGGACATTCAGACAGTCAGACAGGGACGTTGCTTGAAACTGATTGGCTTCGTTGACTGCGGGGAGGAAGCCGATAACTTGCAGATAATCAAGAATGACAAAACAGAAAAAAAATTGGCAAATCATGTCCTTCAATTTCAATTCTTGGGGTACACTGGCTTTCGCTTTCCGTTCGCCCATTTTCCCACGCGTGGAGCAACCGCCACAGAATTGAACATTCTCTTTTGGGACGCTGTTAATATGCTGGAGTTTTATGGTTTTTCATCTGAGTACTCAAACCTAGATGGTGCAATCACGAACAGGCAATTTCTGAACATGCAGTTTCCTGAAATTTCACCAAAGGATGTGTGTTATAAAGCTGTGAATAACGTATTTCCAGACCGTGGAATGTACATCATCATGGACATCAAACACTCTCTTAAGAAGCTCAGAAACAACATTCTCAACAGTTGCAATGAACAAGGTAAAGGGACAAGGCTTCTGAAATTCAGAGGAAATGACATCACATGGTCTTTGTGGGAAGCAGCTTATGAATGGGACAGAAAAAATCCAGTTCAAGTGCACCATCACTTAACCCATAATCATATATACCTGGACGGAGCGACTAAAATGCGCAACCATCTAGCAGAAGAGTGCTTGAACAGCGACATGCTACAGCTGATGTTGGAGCACAAGGAGAGTCTTGGTGAGGCAGGCCAAAAACTTGATGGTGCCATCGAGCTGTTAAAGCAGACATCGGTGTTGGTCGCAGTCTTCAACGACCGCAGACCAATCCTGGAGGCAAGTGACAAGAGACTAAAGCAAATTCAGACAGTACAGTCATGGTTCAGCCAGTGGGAAAGTGAAGTGGTTTCAAGTGGCATTCCAAAGAAAGCCCAAAGAGCAAGCCTGATGTCGCAAGAAACTAGGGATGACCTAGACTCATCTATCCTGGGATTCATTTCATTGTGCAAGCACAGGTAAGCTTAATCTAACCTTTCCATACTGCATAAATTCCAGAGTACATGTACATGAATTTCTGTATTGGAACTAATGATGAATTAAAGGCTCTGATGTCTAAAAGGTATTTCTGAAAGTGCCGTATGTGATACTTACCCAATTGTTATTAAGTCACTCCATCCAATGCACCTTGCCAATAAACCACTCAGAACTAACTGCAATAGAAATTCATTGTAATTAGACAAGCAATTCAGAAACTTCAGTCACTGGTGTTGTACATTGCCATTACATATATTACAGGTTCCAGGCAGATGATTTTCATTCCATCAATCCGAGCCGCCTGAACAGTGATAGCATTGAAAATCACTTTTGCCAGCAACGGGGACTCCACAATGGGAACAATACGAATCCCACCTACAGCCAATACATGTGGACCACCAACAGTATCGTTCTCGGGCAGGGCACTGTGTCCACCAAGTCCAGAAAAAGCAACGCCTGGAAAAGACCTGCTGAGCCATATGCCTTTTCCTCTTCCAAGCCTTTAGTGGAACCATGCAAAAGGACGCCACTGCGAGACATTTCAAATTGTACAGGTATGTAATCATTGGGAAAATAGGAAAAGCTATGCACTTGCAAACTGCAGTGACAATCTGTTGTGCTGTACATAATAATAGCTTCAATTTGCAGCTTTGTAGCTTTCTCCATTTCCTCAAGGATCACAACTCACATTCCTCAAAGGAAGAAAATGAACTGCCCCTCCGCCTTTTAGTACCGGTATCCAAAGAAGAAGTATTATTTACTACTTGCAGGCATTACCAATGGAACTAGATAGGTAAACAAAGTGCGTGAAAGAAACATCAGCAGGATATGCATAAATTAAAATTCTTGGAAAGAAAGGAAGGAAAGGAATGCAAGAAAGAAAGAAATGCCAGATGAACATTGTTATGCTATTGTTAGTTATCAATGCAAAGAAGTGCAATACTAACCAACAGTTATTGCAAATAAACTCCAAAGGAAGGAAAGGAATGCAAGAGAAAAAGAAATGCAAGATGAACATTGTTATGCTCTTGTTATTAATGCAAAATCATTGTTAAGTGCAATACTTACCTCAACAGTTATTGCAAATAAACTCCAATAAGCTGTTGCTATAATCCCTCCATTCATCTTCATCAATGATCTCTGCGCACTCCCTGTGAAGCCAGCGTTCACATTTTGGACACTGTATCCATTCCTCGCCCTCCTTGTAGAGCTGTTGGCATTCTCTACATTTAACGGCCACATCATCACTTGTAGAGGCTGACCGTCGCTTGGTAGCTCTCCGCACTGGCTGGGCCCCCCCAACAGCCACACCTCCTATCACGGTGATGTCCTCCATCCTGGCTGAGTTGCAAATTTTATCCTCCAGCTTTGCAACCAGAGTAGCAACTGTATCCTGGCTCTTGTACGAAAGAGAGTATGCTCTACAGAGTGTCTGCCACTGAACCTTCTTTAACTTGAGAGCTTTCAAACCATTCCCTTCAGCAAGTTTTGACAGTGCTTCGTGTGTCTGGGCCTTTCCAACAGTGGAATCAGCAATGATGTCCGTGAATGAAAGAGATGGACTGCTTTCACTACCTGCCACCACAGCCTTGTCCTTGCCTTTGTTACCAATAAGCACCTTTTTCCTATGGGCCATACCCTTAGTTTTCCGCACAGCCGCCAGGTAGTCCTTCCGCATCTGTTTCACCATGACACGGCAAAATAGTGCAACAATGTCAGAGTAAAGCTCAGCAGTAAGCTCTTCATCATACTCCTCATCATTCATGAAGAGTTCATTGAAAACACGCTCCAGGCTCATATCCTGCTCCACTTTACTCAGCACAAACTCATTGAGTTTGGCGCCATGGACTTGCAGATTGGTTGGACTCTGCAACCTGAGCACTACATCACACAGTTGGTAGAAAAAGTTGAACGCACCATCAGTTATATGAACAAGTCCCTGGGTGATGTTCTGTCTCCTTGACGTTTCCTGGAGGCTGCCCTTGTCTGATGCCGAGGCTTGTGCCTGCACCTCAGTCATGGTCAACGATGACAGAAGAATGACTTTTTGATTGATGCGTGCCATTCTGTCCCGACAGGCCTTCTCCAAACGGAACACGAGACGTTGGGACTGCTGCATGAGTTGATATCTCCGCTTGGCCACACAGAATCCACCAACGTAACGTAGCTTGCCACGTGCCCCATCCGTCATGTCAGTCTTGCTTGGGAGATGTCGTACAGCTGAAGCCAAGAAGAAAATGGTCAAAACCACATTCTGTACAAGAATTAATAATAATTTCCTGTTGTTAGTGATAGCATAAACGAGCCAAACATAAAGGTTTAACTCACAAATATAGCATTTTATAAATGGTTATAGTGCTTTATGTCCCTACCATGTGTTAATTCCATTGGCTCAGCTATCATACTCCCAGCCATAGCTTCTATTTCTCGCCTTCTTAGCTCACACATGACCATGTAGACAGCCTGGAATCCCTGGTCTGTTGGTACAGCAGGGGATGCAGTGAATAGCTGCTTGCACTTCACTCGATGGTCATTCGACTGGAGGTGTTGATTGAGATCAGTGTAGAAGGCAGTCTGGTCTTTCTGAGGGGCCTTAATACCTGGGAAAAAATGCTTCTTGGCAATGTCCGACACCCGCCGTCTTTCCCATGCCAGGAATGTTCTAAATGAAGGGCAAATGCTCCACTTGTCAAACAAGTCATTGACCACTGTTTGCTTGAGCGTGAAAGTATCCTTGAATTTCAGAGCTGCCAAAAAAGCTGCAACGTCAAAGGTTGCAGGAAGTGCATAGACTTCCTCAATGATAGATTGGTCTTCAATATCTTGAGCAACTTGCTCCACTTGTTGAGCATCAACATCGGCGGCATTGTCGTCATAGTCCTCTAGGAGGTGAGAAGGTGGCATTTCTTCAGTGGACTGGCCTTCAGTGGCACTGTCTCCATCCAAAACGGAATGTCTGCAGCAGTCAAGATCATGTTGGAGGCCAACTAAATCAATGTCCATTATGGCTGAATAAAATTGTTCCACAAGCTGAGGCTGTCTCACACAGCATGCAGGGTTGAAGTGCCGCACTTGTAATCCTTCCAATGACACTGCACGTCCGATTGCAACCCCTAATTGCCCTGGGCGGTTTACCATGTTGCAGTCCACTGACACATACTTCAAGGTCATCCCTTGCGCCTTGTGGATGGTCAGGGCAAAAGCTGGCTTCAGTGGAACTTGATAGCGGACAGCAATGTTGCATCGAGATTGAGGGTCATAAACTGGAAAAAAAACAATCAGTTAGTTCCTTTACTAAGATGATGAGGCGATGACAATTTTAATACCAATGACTGATATACAATATAGCTAAATGTATGAAACTGATAACACCTCATTTAAAGAAAGGTACACAGCCACTCAGGGTGGGTGAAATCTAAATAGGGTACTTCACTGGCCTTACCTGAGAACTGAATGTTCTTCACTTCCATAGTGACATCTGCATCACTGAAGAAAACAACAGGTCCCTCCTGCCCAAAATCTACAACTTCACCCAGGGATCCATTTACCAGCTTAGTCGACAGGTTTCGGATAAGCATAACTGGGCAGCCACGCTTCAAATGCAATATTCTTGGAGCCAGGACTCCTTGTAAGTACTTTTTGTCACCATCGTCGTCAGCTTTGTATGTAACAATATCTCCAGGCATCTGGAAGAAAACAAGCACCCTTTAAATTGCATAGTTTACCATCCTGGGCATGACATTAAATGAATGCACCTTCATCCTTATTCTTATGGAAGTACATTTGGTACGGATAGTGTCATTGTTCTACAATGAATAAAGAATGTTGGGTATAACTGCAGTTGATGAACATCAACAGAATTTAAATTACCTCCAGCACTGCGTTGACATTCTCCATATTCACTTCTTGATTTGTGGCAAACAACTTAACGATTTTGTCGCCTGGAGGACATTCAATTTGCCTCTTCAACTGAGAGAGTAAACGACAGCTCTCTGGTGACATACAACCAACAGCAGCTTCATTGACAGCCTGAAAAAGTAGGGGAAAAGTAAAAGGCATAAGTTTCCCAACCAATAAATTAAAATGCAGAGGCATCATTTGCTGAAATAGTAATAAAATTACCTATACCGGTACTCTTAATCAATTATTTTCCACTTTGTCTTCAAATATGACTCTTAATGATCTGCTGTTGAATCACAAAATCATTTCACAAAGAATGTACCTTAATAAGTGATCGTTCATCTTGACGAAGGACTTCAGTGAGCTGGACAATGTGAGGGAACACTCTTGGCCACTGTTCACTACTGAAGCAGAACAGACCTTCTTCATCATAAAGAGCGTTCTTCACAGGCGGCAGCTGGTAGAAGTCTCCTGTAAGAACAAATGAGAAATTATAACATCCGTAGGCCTACTACCTCAACCGAATGATTAAACAAATAAACTGCATATGGTCGTTAAGACAGCCATATTGACATCTTAGCTAGGCGGGCACCGTATCAGTCAGCTAGACATGTAATCAGTTAACTCATTACAGCAAGATGAAGTGTCTAAAATGTGTAGGCCTATCTTTCTTGAATTCATTGACACAAAGGCCTACCTGCAAATATCACCTGCATACCCCCAAAAGGAGATGGACTTTTCCTCAAATGACGGCACACAGCCTCCAATAGGTCAAACAGCTTCGCACTCAGCATTGACATCTCGTCGAGAACCAGGCAGTCTGTCAAAGTTATCCGTTGATGAGCTCCCTGGAACTGCTCATCACTGGTGAGCAGGCGCTTCAACTCGGCCTCACAATAACGACCATCCTGCAGTCCAGCCCAACTGTTAGATTAAGAAGGAATGAATAATGAGTAATCATGTAGGCTATATCGACTGTGGCCCCTCCATGTTTATATGATTTAGACGAGTAATAACACTAGTTGTAGCCTTGTCTGTTTAGGCCACAGCAGGCCCCAACGGCCTAGGTAGGGCGTGAGTGAGTGAGGTACAAAAAGGGCTGTAGGCCTAGGCGTTGGCCTATCTTCACCAGTTTTGTTGATGTACCTAGCGTGTGCTAATAAATGTACCTAATGTACCGGGGCCTTATGCCACACAATAGGCCCCTAGTCTTTGTAAGCCTCAGCTATAGCATTAGCAAAGTGTATCTCAAGACAAACTCCTGTCATGGCCCAGCCGAGTGACTCTAGGACCTACCAAATTAGGCCTATTGCACTGACACTCAACATGCTCAACACTGCACTGTAGGCTACGTCATGTGTACTGCATGATGTAGTGTAGGCTAGTGTAGTAGTGGTTTTGGCATAGGCCTAGGCCTAGACCCTTGCCATAGAGGCCTAACTTACTAGAGATGTGCTTACCTATGGATCGTGACAGCTCCCAATGCACCAAACTGACGACTTGCAATGCCAGTAGTAGCCGTCACGGCTACATGCACGCCATGTCTCCTCAGTGCACGAACAATGTGCTGCAGGACATAACTTTTCCCTGTCCCAGCCTGACCACAAATTACAATGTTATGACGTGACTTCACAGCCACATCAAACGTAAGCTGCTGCTTCGCATTTAGATTAGGTGGTCTAAGCTCTTCCATACTTGCTCACACATGTGCTTGCTATCAAAAAATTGGCTAGATCACAGAATAATCTGTTCACCATGTGCACAGACATGACAGACAATGCACAAAAAACTCCCGCAAAATCCTACGACACGTTGGATCTAAAAATAGAACAGTACTCCAAATAAGGATAGGACTTAACCTCGCCTACAGCCAAATTATGTGCTTTAGTAATGGAGACGAGGTTGACTTGAGGTTGACTAGCCCGGGGCAAAAACCAAGATGGCGTCCTACGAAAGTTGTTGACATTTTGTTGTTGATTTTGATGGAAAATTGTTAATTGTTCCTCGGCGTTTGGAAGTTTCCCTAATTGCCGTGGTTGTCTTCAAGGAGTGAAATGTGCTGGTCAAAATGACACCAAGATTTCCTCGATCGGTCAAGTGGTTGCCGAGAACTAGCCATTTCTTTTCTTCAAGTGGTGTGTTTTTGGTGTTGCGGTAGAATTCGCATTGCCGATTTTAACCCCCTTTTCACTGCTGTGGGTGGGTAGAAAACACACTTTGGGTTGAGATATGGAGCTGAAACTTGTCACACTTGAAAAGGAGACTCTTGGCTTCATTTTGATACTTACCTTGAGGGGTTCCGGTCAGTTTTGATATTTCTGTAGCGTAAAATTGAACAAATTGTGTGTCTGGTCCAGTGGTGCTAGTTAAATCCCTTATGATTTTTCTCCTAGGGGTGTCTTACGCCGGGCGGGGCAAACGCGGGGGTGTCCAATTATACTATATATATATCTTTTTATACCAACCAATACGCGTCAAGTCCCTATGGATGTATGAGTGAGACACTGATCATGACGCGATGACGTCAACTGAAGGCTATGTAAATTACGCCTACAACAATACAAAAAATGTCCTGCATTCCTTCCACCAGGGCTCTCCACGGAGCATGGTCATGCGTGAGGAACGAGAGGACAATTCCAGGAATTGACAAAAACACTAAAACGCATCCTGAGCTTGGATACTGAATGAAACATGTCATCAGAAACATTATGCCAATACAGTTTCATAATTTCGTTGTACTGTTTTATTAAGGTTGAAAAGAAAATGCATCAACACACAATACACATAGACGAATTCCCTATCGAATATTGACCTAAATTTCATTGTGTTCAAGGTCATGAATGACGTTTTATGGGATTCTGTGTCACGTGAATGCATATTGTGATGACGTTTTTCACGGAGTATGATTCTTTTCCACATATTTTGATGACGTTTTTGTATATTTCGATGACGTTTTTCACAAAATCTGGTCGAAATTTTTCCATAGCCAGAACAGTAGGGCGTAATACTATATATTTCATGTATTGATTATCTAACCTTTGGACGCCCTAAAAATGTCAAAGTCATCAAATATGACCAAAATGTGTGCAAATCCCACCAAACGAAAGATGCCTTCATCGAAATGTTGTGAGCCGGAAGGGATATTCGAGTCAAAAGTCACAGGGTCAATGGGTGAGGTCAAATATTCGGCTTAGTCAGGTTTTAATGCGAAGTCTTAAGAAAGTTTTAGACTAAAACCACTATTTGGCCTCCCTCCAAGTTTTATCTTAAAACCTGCTTAAAACTGTCTCAAGAAACGTTTAAAACCTGAGTATTAAAACTTCTCTAGATAAAACTTCGTTAATCCCAGCAGGAAGCTGAAGTTTTAAAAATTATAATGGGAAATGGAATTGGGTGAGGTTTTAAACCAGACTAAAGCCTGCAGAGAGGTCAAATATTTGGATTAAGCTTGCAGCTATGTTTGCCATCCCAGTTACAAGTCGTAGCACTCCGAAGAGCTGAAAACTCTGACCATACACCTGCCTGTACTAGATTGCCAAATCAGAGACATCTTTGACTAAATGAAGGCCAAGAAGAGATTCCATGAGTCTCAGGTTTTAACCAAGTTTTAGTCTGGGTTTTATCTTGGTTTTAACAAAGTTTTAATGAAGTCTTAATCTGAGGCAGGTTTTAGGAGTTCAGATTAAAACCTACCAAGTGGGATAAAACTCCGATTATCTCAGTTTTAGCTTAGTCCAAATATTTGACCTCACCCCGGTTGAGGTCAAATATTCGGCTTAGTCAGGTTTTAATGCAAAGTCTTAAGAAAGTTTTAGACTAAGACCAGTATTTGACCTCCCTCCAAGTTTTATCTTAAAACCCGCTTAAAGCTGTCTCAAGAAAGTTTTAAAACCTGAGTATTAAAACTTCTCTAGACGCAAGGGCCCAACGCGCCGCGTAGCGGTCAACAGCGAAGCTAGCCAAAGACTTGTCACGGGTCAGTCAATAGAATTGGACTCATAGGAAATATGCACCTAATGTTCAGATGGAATATACCGGACGGTTGGTTCACGTTTTTAGTGGCTGTGAACGTAGATGGATACATTATGTAGCGATATACCGACAGATTTGCTGGGGACTTGCTCTGTGGTTGTTGTGAAATGCGATTTTTGTAAGATTATTCTGATTTGTGACGTCATTTTCTATCATCATAAAAATATGTTGAATAGCTGGGATATATTTATAAACATTTATTCAGCAGCCACTATCATGACGTGGCCGGCTGGCGCATCGGTAGAGCGTCCGGCTATGAATCTGGGGCGCCGGGTTCGAGCCTTGCGATAGGCGATTTTTCGCGTGTCTGTTTCTCTGTTTATTTTTTTTGCTGAACACTTTTAGTCGCAGGACGAATATCTCCCCAGCCCTTCCCTTTCCCTACATATCTGCATTTGCTTATAAATACTTATAACCACAGATCCCTGTCAGCTGTCCTGCATTCAGAGAGACTTTTCACTAAAGTCTCTCTGAATGCAGGGGCAGCTGACGACCATCGACATTCCCCTCCCAGTCACAGGGCTTAAGATAAGAGGAGTATTTGCTTAAAATACTCCTTGAAATCTCAAAATACTCCTCCATTCCAGAACTGAAAGGGTGAAATACTCCTTGAGATTTATTAATTGGCAATACTTTACTAATGGAATACTCCTTTGGAGTGTGAAAATACTCTTCAAATTCTGAAGAGAAGAGTGTGATACTCTTTGCCCTCCAAGATTATCTAAAGCCCTGCCAGTCACCAAAAATATCAACACCCCACCTAACGTTCAAGACTACTGGATAAAACTTCATTACCGGTAATCCCAGCAGGAAGCTGAAGTTTTAAAAATCACAATGGAAAATGAATTGGGTGAGGTTTTAGTCCCTAGGGACTAAAACCAGACTAAAACCTGCAGAGGTCAAATGTTTGCAGCTACATGTATGTTTGCTATTGCAGTTACAAGCCATAGCACTCTGAAGAGCTGAAAACTTTGACCGTACCACCCGCTGCCTATACCATGTATACTAGAGAGCTAATTCAGAGATATCTTCGACTAAATGAATTGAAGGCCAAGAACAGATTCCATGAATATCTCAGGTTTTAACCAAGTTTTAGTCTGGGTTTTATCTAGGTTTTAACGAAGTTTTAATGAAGTCTTAATCTGAGGCAGGTTTTAGGAGTTCAGATTAAAACATACCAAGTGGGATAAAACTCTGGTTATCTCAGTTTTAGCTTAGTCCAAATATTTGACCTCACCCCATGTGAACTGGATAAAAATTATACTGTGTCATTCACCTAAGGCTGATGTGTATTGTGTAATGAATCTGTGCTGTTCATTTCTGGTTGTTGAGATTGGTTGGGATTCCTATCTGCCAAGAAACTTAGTTGACATAAGAAATGGGGTCACAGATGTATGCTCGTCGTGATAGTACCTGATGTGGTCAAATATTTGGATTTAGCTAAAACTGAGATAATCGGAGTTTTATCCCACTTGGTACGTTTTAATCTGAACTCCTAAAACCTGCCTCAGATTAAGACTTCATTAAAACTTCGTTAAAACCTAGATAAAACCCAGACTAAAACTTGGTTGAAACCTGTGATTCATGGAATCTGTTCTTGGCCTTCATTTAGTCAAAGATGTCTAATAGAGTTGTTATCTATTCATGACTGTCAGGGACCCAGTACTGTCAGAAAAAGGTTACATCACCCCTTATGTAATAATGCCCCCTTTTAATATAGGCCCTAAAACCACATCAATCATGGGTATTGTGTGATGGTATGATGTCTGTTTTAATAGAATTTAATATCTTATGAATCGATGATCCTTATGACCATACACAGACCATTATTTTGGGTTAAATGCCCTCTGGCCTTTGCCCCTTTTCGGTCGGATGGAACACTTCTAGGCATTGCTCACGAATGGAATTATCACAGCTGCACTACTTTTCGAGAAGAGGATTTGGAACATTTACAATGCACTGTTCTCCCCCCCCCCCCCACGTGGGGCCCAATTCTTGCATTATCATTGTCAAACTGATGTACAGCCTGTTGATACGCCTAAATTTCTTCATTGGTGACCGCATCAGGCTGCAACCTTCTCGCTTTCATGGGCCTTTCATGGGTCACCCAACTGATCTTTAGACTGATCTTCTGATAGTCATACATGACAGTCAGGGCCAATACAATGGCCTGATCATCAGCCTTGACAGTCATTGCTTACTTCTTCAGTTTCATTGTCCTCGAGAGCGGCACAAAAAGCATTGGGGCAAGCCAGCTTTATGGAAAGGCCCATTACTCGATCAACCATTAATCCACCTCAGTCGTGGTTATTGTTGGGTAACTATCTGCACTCGGCAGGGCATACATTTTGCCAAATTATAGGGTCAATTATTACATGGTCAGTCTAATTGGAACATGGTGGTCAGTATTATATGATGGCTCAGGTCACATTTTCTGACAGTATTGGGCCCCTGACAGTCATGAATACCGGTAGATAACAACTCTAATAGGGATACAATACAATAGGGAAACAATAGAAATGCTATTGTTCGAGGGACACTTTCTCTGGCCCACCCTGTAGTATACAGGCAGGTGTACGTCCAAAGTTTTCAGCTCTTCGGCTTGTATTATTGGGATGGCAAACATCTGCAACCTTAATCCAAACATTTGACCTCTGCAATTTTTAAAACTTCAGCTTCCTGCTGGGATTAACGAAGTTTCATCTGGAGAAGTTTTCATACTCAGTTTTTAAAACTTTCTTGAGACAGTTTTAAGCGGGTTCTAAGATAAAACTTGGAGGGAGGTCAAATACTGGTTTTAGTCTAAAACTTTCTTAAGACTTGGCGAAAGCTGCGTTCACACTATGGTCTTACACCGGTTTGAAACTGACTTGAAAGCGATATAACGCCTTAAAGCGTATTAGCCGTTAAGACTGCTGTTGTCGTATAATGGTTTCAAACCGCTCTAGCGAAACCACTTCGCGAAGTGGTCTCGCACCGCTTTTGCTGTGACAGTTCGGCTGCAACTTGTGTCTGAATGCCTCAGTGCGCAATAACCATATCGATACAGCCATGCACATGCGCAGCATGCCACGATATGATGCTGTAGTGTTTACAGTTGCTCACAGGGGACGTTCTTTATAACGCATTGACATCGGTTGTGTGTGAACGGCCCAAATCGGTTTGCAAGCGGTATGAAAACGCTTTCATTCTGCAAGTGAGAACGGGCACATATCAAATCGTTTTCTGGGGAGCGTTTCGGGGAAAACGGTTTGAAGTCGCTTTCAGTGTGAACACAACTTAAAGGAGCTGGACGTCCAAGTTGTAAACACGATATTCACTAGTCTCGGTCACCCAGCCGAATCTGAGGATCGAACGTTTGTGTCGCAGTACCTGCGGAACGAAACAGTTGGCTGCGCGAGACTACATATTCACTTCAGTACATATCACCAATAATAGGTGGCAGCACAGCGTGGATAGAGAACCAGTGAGTGGTTGAGTGAGTTGCATTGGACCAGGCACCAGTCTAACGATCACGGGGCGCTACTGGTGCTGCCACCTTCACGAAGGAATAAAACTAGTTTGCCGACCACTGTTTGTAAACAAACTGGTTTGTTTACAACTTGGACGTCGAACTCCTTTAAGACAAATATCTGATCTCACCCCATGGTTGTTCACACACCCGGTATCTACTTACGAGCTCTTCTTAAACTTATCGCTCAGAATTCCTAATTTGGCCTGACAATAGGTTAGAGAAGAAGAGAGGCGAAAAAAGCCCATAAAGCCCTACCATAAGGCATACTCACATCATCAGCTTCTAAAACCTTCCAGCCATTGTCAGACCTGTAATATCTTTGTGAGACATTCTGCAAAGGGAAATGTGATTTGATCACGACACAACATCTTTTGCAGTACTTACAGCAACAACTCACTCAATGACACAAACGTCTCACTAAGATGCAATTGTCACCATAGCCTAGCGACGCCTCTGAAAGAAAACAAAACAGTGACTTGATGGAAACTTCTGAAATGAAATTGTCAATGGACCATGTGCTCACCTGAGTGTACAGTTAAATCTACTAAGAGGTTTATGAAAGTTCATGTAGTAAGGAGGCGAAGTACATTTTTCAAGATGGCCGCCAGTTGGTAGCCGTGCACGAAGTCCAATACGGCCAAAATTCCGCATAAGATTCTCACCAGGTTAGAACATTACCTGATATTGTTCATGTGACATTGGCCAATGTCTGTTTTTCAAGATGGCCAACTGGCGGCCATATTTGATGAGCTGTCATCTTGGATGAGCAGTAACTGCTGGTCTTCAAATCATCCACTGTGTGGAGCGGCTGCATAGGAAGGCTAGCTATAAGCTTCAAGATGGCCACCATAGCTGCCATCTTGGATGGGTAGTATTGCTGGCCTTCAAATCACCCATTGGAGTGAAAGTTAGCTATTCAGATTTTATGCGCCACCCTCTCCATGTACAGAATGAGCAACACATTAGATAATCATCACAAATCAACAGTATGCAATTTTCATCATTGCCACCACTCAGTGCTTCCTAAAACATTCACAATTTCTTTTGCAATCCAATTTTGATACAACTTTCAACAAGGTGTATGTGCTCTTTCAGACATGTTCAGAGAAAACCAAACAAACCCGAAGATACTACATACCTTTTTAGGCTGTGGGGAGAACTCGTCATCACTTTCATTGTCACCAGCATCATAGTTGGGATCCTGGCTGTCATCTGATGCATCAAATGTAACTGTTTTCTTTGCACATTTGCGCTTTGGTCGACCATTCTGAGGTGCAGAATTTCCGGTACCTCCCCCTTCTTCAATTGCTTTACTCTCAGATCTGGTTCTCCCAGGAGATGGACTCAATGAAGATTCAGAAACGAGTGGATTCCGTGTGGCGTTTCGTGCTTTCTGCCTTCCTCTATCATTCTCGTCATGCATTTCTGTGTACTCCTGACTGGTGCTTGCCACAGGACTGTTGTTCCTCACAAAATTCTCGTTACTCACTCCAACATGCGGAACCGTTTTTCTTCCCTGGCCTTTAGAAGACGATCCCATTGAGAACGGATTTTTATAATCCTGATTGATATTAACAGCTTTGTTTCTATTCAGCAATTCATTTGCAGAATTCGTCCATGTCTGTTGCGAAGTTTTCTTGTGAACAGAACGTTGTTCTAATCGGAATCCCCCCGACTGTACATTTCTCCCAATCCCATCCCAAATAGCACGATCATCGTCAGGTCCCGACATCATATCATTGCATTTATCAACGGCACCTGCATTCAAGGGTTTACCACGAATTGACGTATCTACCATTGGCTTTTTGCCGTTAATAAAAGCACTTTCGTCGTCGGAAGTGACTGGACTGTCCAAAAAAGAACCAGCTGAACAGTTACTAGTATTTGGTTTCGACATTACATTTGATTTAGAATCAGAATGCTGAACTCTTCCTGCATTCATATGAGAAGTCATTGATGGTTTTCGGCCAAGGCTATAAACAGGGATTTTCCATGTATTGTCCGGCTGTGAAAAATGGTGCGGAGAATGCCATTCATCGTTTGGAGAAGCACACCTCGAGGGCGGACGTGAAACACGCTTTGGTGAAACCTGTGCATTTGAACAATCATTACCAGAGACTTGATCAGACAGATTACCACAATATCCCTCAGGAATAAGGTTTTGCCTGCCATTTCTCTGGGGAGGAATTTTTTGAGTCCTTGTCGGAGACCTAAATTGATGATTTTTTTCCATCCGCTGCGTTTCAAAACCCGAGTCAAATTTGTACGTTGACGGAATGTACGCGCGCTACAGCTGACTAGGTGAAAAGTGATTAGCGAGTTTAGTGCGTTCACTGCGTTCTTTGGACTCGATTCGTTTCTTGCATAACCATGTTGAACCGCATGTCGGTTGCGGTGCGGCGACCAGATTTTCCGTTCCGCAATCGACTCGCCGCAGAAGTATGAATTGGCCTTAGGCTGGGTTTACATAGAGCCACACGAAACACGATCACTCGACACGGTACGTTGACATACGCGTGTGTTGATGAACTGACAATGGATTTTTCATTTGGCCGTTTACATTGGTCTATACGCGTGGGGTTACGTAGAGAGTGGAGTACATACACGTTTTGAAGAGAACGAGCATGCTCGTTCTTTCAGGCGTGTGCTGACTTCGTTGGAAGATTTTGCGTTTTTTCCAAGTACGGAGATCGTGTGTTTAATGTCATCGAGAGACCGGGTACCAGTCTATTATTGGTTAAACGCTGTGGTAAGCTCTGCTCTCCCGATTCGGGGGTAGCGAGCATAAAGGGGTCGTAACCCTACGTCTGGCCTTAGCCAGGCGTAGTGCTCGTTGTGGCCCTTGCACTACGCCTAGTTTAGGCCTGACGTAGGGTTACGACCTCTTTATGCTCGCTACCCCTGGTGTTCCCACTGACTGAACGCGATCGGATAAACTTATCACGAACGGTTTGTGCAGATCTGTGTTGTCGCACCGGGTGTGTGTGAGCAACGGACGCGTGCAGCTATATCCAGCCCGGGTCGGACACAATGAATTTCGCCCTGTCATGTCTGTAGAGGTTAAAATGAGAAGTTCACTCACCCAGTCATGCCAGTTAACCCACGATTGCGGAAATTCCTGATTGCGAACTTCCTTCATCGTGACCCGCAGGTTTTCCCTTACAGTGTCATGAATGGCCGGCCGTTTTTAGGCCTGGCAGAGGCTCACGCTGAACGTAAATGGTGGTACGTCACAACTGTTAACAAAATCAGTGAGCGTAACGATATCAATATTCATCTGAATGTATTGAAGAAATGTTTCATTGAGGCTTACATTCTACTCCTCTCAGGTTTTCCACACATTCCTCCCACCTATTCCATGCTGTGAGAGGTCCATATATAACTAGTTAAGGAAACACGCCCAGTCAGGTTGATTTTTCAGAATTCAAATCACACACAGTCGTCTTAAGATTGATCCCTATATTCTCAAAGAACGATCTTCCTTTTCGGCAGTGTTTCAAAGGTACCGTCGACGAGAGACACACGTGGAGCAAAACAAGACGACTTAGGTATGCCGAATGAGGATTCAGAACGACAGACTCTGCTGACCAACTCCACCAGTCGTGATCAGAGAAAACGACGATGGGGTATCAGTTGCCTTATGTTAGCTATACTGCTACACTCAACAAGTACGAATGCGTTTGATTCAGTTTTAGTGCATGACACCAGGACGTTCTTCCATCTCGACTACAAGTCGTACTCTCCGTTTGCTATCATGGGAGGAATTCTCATCTACATTTTACCTGCCCTTGCTGGATTGTATGCCGATCTCCTCGTGGGAAAGTATTGTGCCCTATTCTTTGGACTTTGTCTGAAGGCCGTCGGTTCTTTCATGGGATTCAGTGTTATTTTGAAAATGGAGATGGCACCAACTAGGGATGCAGTAACGATGAAGGTACTTTTTGCTGTGTATTTCGTCTCCTCAATCATGTCAATACTGACGGCCGTGGGAGTTTGTTTTACTGTGCCACTGTTTTTCTCATTCGGTAAAGATCAGGTCAAACAAACCTTCGAATCAGTATCCACGTTGGTGAAATGGGAACTCTTAGCATTTGTGACAGGTTGCCTACTTGAATTCCTATTCCGCTGTAACTACATCTTCATTCCGCCGTATTATTCTGATGATATACATTACTATAGTACTGTTCACCATGCTGTAATCTCGGCTGTAGATGTACTCGCACTGGTTGTTTTTCTTCTTGGGAAACCTGGCTACGAGATACGGAACACGACAGAAGGGAGAAATTCGTTCAGAGAATTGTTAAAGATATCAAAATCTTGTGTGTGCTCATGGTTTGGTCGCTGGTATGAAACCTCTCAGGACCTTCCGCAGGATGACAGGGAAACAAGGAAATTACGGAGACTCAAATTCAGAAGAGGGATTCTCACTCTACCGCTCCTCTCGGTTGTAGCTGCTGTTGTCATCTTATTTTGCGCGGTAGATATTTTGTCGGATCTAATGATAAAGCAATATCGACCACAGCAACAGGACGTATATAACATAATAAGAAACGCACATTCGATGACGATCATTGCCATCATTCCGCTGACAGAATGCGCACGGAAGATAATCGGACATCACATGTGGCAGAACAGTCTTGGCAACCATTTAAAAATACTAGGTTTGGGATTCATCTTGACCTCTGTAGCCTTTCTAACAGCAGCTCCCATCGCCTCCGACATTATTTCGGCCCCAGATAAACCAGGTGACATGTTAAAACTGATTCCACAGAATATCATAATGGGGCTTGCGTGTTTCACGTTGATCAGCCAAGTGTTATCAGTGTGCCTGACAATGTGTCCTCCAGGATTAACTACTTTCATATTCGCTCTCGAGATCTCTTTAAGCCTACTTTTTGTTCCCCTTACCATCGCTGTTGCTATTGCGTTGAACAGGAAACGTCTTGTAAAACACACTGATATAACATTTTATATCCTTGCCGCTACCGTAGCAATCGTTGCCGCTGTTTATATCCCAGTATCTAAGTTGTTCGTGAAGGCCAGTGACGCAGTAGCTGAAGAGGAAGATCGACTAGCAGAATCCAACGACCACGGAGAACTTGCGAGCGACTTCGGTCCTCGAGAAGAACTCATCACTCATAGTGTTGAGTCCGTGAACAACTGATCAACTGGAAAAACCATATAAGACATGTCGCAACCGAGGACTTCGGATGAGTATGACGATGTTTTTTTGATTGTAGGCCTATAATTCCTATCCTCCCGGTACAAATTCCAATTGAAATTCAAATAAGCTTTATTTTCATCGGTATGTTACAAATTGAGAAGAAATGAGCTCCAATTAGCTCGTACACGATATCAAACATATTATATAAAAACAATGAATAACAGACAACAGGCGTATGTTGCAGCACAATTCAGTTATAAAATAGATCCAATGGATAATACAATTTCAAATTTCCTGAGGATAAGAAAGAAGGATAAGAAGACTGCATAAACGTGTTCAAGAACACATTAAAACTCTGTTTTAAAGTGACATATGACACACTTGCAGACATCTCAATTCCAGGAGCTTAACAGTCTCCGAAACTCAGCAAAATTGCCGACAAGCCTGAGGCAGTTTGGTAGACTGTTCCAAATTTTTGAGCTCCAATGACAAAAGCTGTTTTTTCCTTATCTTACAGACTCAAAGGCGTCAGTGCTTGTAGCATTTTTCCGGCGTAGGTTCTAGGTACTAATTTTGGTCTGTACAAGAGCAGACAGGTATGAGGGTCTTTCTTTAGTTTTATATACTCCTCTGCAATCAGCATAAACATGTTGAAAGCTCTACAATCTGTAAACTTCTGCAATCAGCGTTAGTCTCTGGAAGTGCAGGGAGATTGATTCGTCTTTGGCAAGGAGTTGTTCAAAGCAAGCGGAGAGTTCGATATTAGTTAAGTTTTTTCTATTTTCTTGGTGTTAGATGTACTGCAAAAGTATGGGCGGTTATTCCCGCAGATTTAGACGTAGCTTATTTAGGCGTTTAAAGTAGGTGACGAGGAGGTTATTTTGTTAGAAACCCAGATTATCAGTACTGAATATCAGTGCTTCAGAATATTAGTGCTGAAATTTGTGAAGATTCATTTCAAAGTATTTGATTGAGGGTGCTGGGGACTTAACAGAGGTTTACAACTTTGGGGAAATCTCGGAAAGTACTACAGCTATCTTGTTGAGAATTTCATGGTTGATACTAAGGTCCATATCATTGATCCTGACAGAATATCAACCAGCTCCTTCTATTGTTTCACCACTTTCTGTAATCAGTATTTTACAGCTCTGCAGGGGAAAGCAGTCATTAGCAGATCGTTTCAAAACATCATCTGTGTACAGCCTGGACTATGTACTGTTACATCAGCCAGTAAAAAGTGAAGTTTTTTTCAAACAGGGACAGTTGAAAGTGCATCATTTTCACCGTAAGATTTCTCAAGTTTCTGTTTTATCCAAGGGCTGTACTGAATAGCCTTTTGGCAGTAGGCCTAAATAGCTATTGTGCAAAGGGGAATGAACTGACCACCTCTTACAGACGGGACAGGGGTCCCTGCCTATTACTCCATAACGCTGTAACAGCTTGTAATGGTCAAATGACTCCTCCATATCTGGGTCGTTTTGAGTGTCTCCAAAAACAGCTGAAATGAACAGGGGCAGGTATCGGTGTGGTTACTTTTCCAAGCAGTGTCAAAACATAACAGACATGTGAGGTCACTAAACTTGTAAAGAGTTCACTTGACATTATTCAGTTCATCAACCGGCTCGGACTTGAATAAAGTTGAGACTGGGCAGTATAACCGATATTTCTATCCTAAAAAAAGCCCTGTTGTGATGGATCTTGTTTGTTTCCTTTTGAATAGTCTTATCCAACATGATGCCAAGAATATTTAGTCCAAGTCTCTATGGAAAATATTGACTTGCTTGATTCCTTCAGCAATTTCTAATGCATTCAAAATGACTAATTACAGTAAGCAGTGAAACAATAGAAGGAGCTGGTTGATATTATGTCATGATCAATGATATGGACCATAGTGTCAACCGTGAAATTGTCAACAAGATAGCTGTAATACTTTCCAAAATTTCCCCAAAGTTGAAAACCTGTGTTAAATCTCCAGCACCTTTGTGAAGATTTTTCTTTAAATTAAACACAAGTTTATTTCTTAATTAACTTTTAGAGTGATGGGAACGTTGGTGGAGAAAGAGGTTTTACCAATTACCCGTTCACAGTGCTCCTTAACTTGCATAAAGGTAAAAAAAATTGCATTGAAATGAAACTTGTGCCATATTGTAGCCAATATCGTGTAGTTTTCATAACTGAAAGAATTTTAAAAATCTGTTGGGAAAATTTTGAAAAAAGCGAATTTTTGTATTTGTGTACATTTTCCTGTACATTTGTACATGTGCAATGTACAGGAAAGAATGGAAAACACCTGAAGCTTTGTCTATTGATATCTAAATGATGACAAAATCAATTGCGATCGGAATGGAACATGTGGTAACCACTATGTAGCAAAGGTGGAAGACAAAATTAGGTTGCGCAATCAGCAGTGCTTGTTGAGTAATAGGTGGCATTGCCACACCCTTTTACCTCAAATGGTAAAAATTGTCCTATTATTGACGTACATTACTCAGAAACGGTACCTGATTACGCAACCAAATTTTGTCTACAACCTTGGCTACATAGTGGTTACCACATATTCCATTCCGATCGTAATTGATTTTGTCATCCTTAAGATATCAATAGACAAAGCTTCAGGTGTTTTCCATTCTTTCCTGTACATTGCACATGTACAAATGTTCAGGGAAGTGTACACAAATACAAAAACTCACTGTTTTCATGATTTTCCCAACAGATTTTTAAAATTCTTTCAGTTATGGAAACTACACGATATTGACTACAATATGGCACAGGTATTATTTCAATGCAATTTTTTTAACCTTTATGCAAGTTAAGGAGCGCTGTGCGTTATAATGGTAGAACTTAATGAAATTTGGGTACCTCCATTTTTGGTCTTTTTTTTCAGTTTTGCCGTTGTCATTTTTCAGGCTTTCGGCTGTCTCCAAAGAGAATTTGAGCTGTTTTTCTATTTACCGTATCTTTTGGGGTTGCTGTGTTTTTTTGGTTTTTAGTGTGTTTGGTGGCTCCTCGCTCTCCGCCCACTTTCCCGTTACTCCGGTCTGCTGTATACATCACAACTCGGACGACAGCTCCTTTGAGATCACCAGTTTTCACAGGAACAAAATGCATGAACGAGCCATCACTTGGACTAAACTCGAAATGATGATCGTTAGTATCATAGGTTTGAGGATAAAATAATGTCAACGTTTCATGATATGTGAACCTACCTTTTCCTTGTTTTACGAGACCGTTTTTAGGGTCAGGGATCTGCTCCATTGCAACAGCGCAAGGTAACGGCAGGCCGATCAGGAAGAGCAGGCCAGACCAAAGGTCTAATTTTGGCAAAAAATCGGAACATCGCTGATAAAGTATTGGCCTAGCCAGAAGCTTGACGCGGTATTTCACTGGTTCATATAAGAATTCTTCCACATGAGAGAATAAATACATGCGTCCAGAATCCATAAGCAAGTAGTGCATTCCTCGTTGTAATCGTAAGGATACTTCTCGTAGAATAACACGAACACCGTTTATAAGAATAAGGTCGAAATCGTTAGATTTGTTACTAGATTCTTTTATGTCGTAGATTGTATATACAGGACGGCCAGATATCCTACAAGAGAGAGAGACCTTCCCGAGTTCTATTCGTATGTAATACTGCAGTCGCCGTCGAAGGCAAATTTCTGTTGTCGAGACGATCAGTTTTCCCGAACGCCTACCCCGAACGACATCACAAAGTGTAAACAACTGTGTTTGCTTGAAAAGAAATATGTACCGTTTGTATACAGCGTCCTGCACGACCGAATACGTGTCAAGAAACACCTGTTTCTCATAGAGAATAAGATAGTCCTTGCTCTTGTAATGATGGTACACTTTCAGAGCGTTCAACGGGGAGGTGGACGTCGGGTTGTAAATCACGATAATCCAGCCGCTCGTCCAATCAAAGATCATGACGGCACTTTTAGTTACAGGTGGGCGAAATTTGCCGATGTTGGTTACCCTATAGTTCAATCTGCGTTTATCCTATAAATGTACACTCATGGCCAAAAGTAAATGGACAGCAGTTTATCTTGAATATCTCCAAACCAATGGGGTGGAGAAAATTGAATCTAATGGTATCAGCGTCGAAAAAATCGGCTGAAAACCGCATTTGACAGAAGGAATTTTGTAAAGGTATGTTTTTTGCTACTTTTTTATTTGCATGATTTCATTCAAAATTTTTATATCACTGTGTTCTACTCAGCGAGGCCTTTCATAAAATATCCTGAAATTTCAAATATTCCGTGTAGAAATGTGATTTTGGGGCACTTTTATCCAAATATTTTTGGCTACGCGTGCAACACCTTTGACAGAGCCCCTTGAACCCCATGGTCATGCCGGTAGATAAAAATCAATGGCCATTGAATAGTTTGTGGGATTGACGAGGTGCCAACAGGCTGTGAATTGGTCAACTACCAGGAATCCACTGAATTGACGCAGTCTGTTATGGAAATTGACCCTCCTGCATGACAAACGCAACCTTCAGCCACAAATGGGTTTCTTTATTCAATGTGAACTAGAAATGACAATACTTAGTTTTCATTCACCACCACAACTCACAACAGTGCAGAGGCCTGTGTCAAAGGTGTTGCACGCGTGGCCAAAAATATTTTGATAAAAGTGCCTCAAAATCACATTTCTACACGAAATATTTGAAATTTCAGGATATTTTATGAAAGGCCTCGATGAGTAGAACACAGTGATATAAAAATTTTGAATGAAATCATGCAAATAAAAAGTAGCAAAAAACATACCTTTACAAAATGCCTTCTGTCAAATGCGGTTTCAGCGGATTTTTTCGAGGCTGATACCATTAGATAGCCAGGAAAATTTACGACTACATATGTCGGATTCAATTTTCTTCACCCCATTGGTTTGGAAATATTCAAGGTAAACTGCTGTCCATTTACTTTTGGCCATGAGTGTACGTCTAGAACGATCAAGGCCTTAATACTTACTGTTGGTCAAACCTGATATAATAAAAGGAGTCGTCCTCTATACTAGATATTTCGCAAATTTTCCACCCCAACCGGGCTGGCACTTTCAAGTCAAGCAGACGTGTAAAACCTGCAGATTACTTCCGTCATGCAAATATGTCCGGCCCAGGAATCAGGAGAGACGTTGAGAACGTTTGACATTCCCAAAGTCACGCTCGGATCAGCGACCTCAAACTTAAAACATCCGCTGTTTTTTGAGTCTGAGGCCACTGGAATCTTTCGTCGTGAAAAGTGATTACAATTAGTGGATGACAGCCTGACATCCCCGCAGTTAATAATTTTCATGATACAGATTGGCCAATTCCCAGTCAATGGGTCATACGAATAAAGACTACCAAATGCTTTTACTTCAGATCTGTACAGCATTGCCTAGTGTATTTGTGTTGCAAAATTTAAGTACAGGCATTTACTAGTCTTTATTCATATGACCCAATAACTAGGGAAAGATGTGTGCGCCACATAGGCATGCATTCGGCGAATTGCCCATAGAACAGTATATTATTCACAGTGGTATCCGCCTCAAGCAAATGTTCTCCCTCATATACACGGAAGTCAATAGGGTCATACATGTATATTGATTATTTGCACCAGATTTCACTGCCAGGCGATGTTCATTTGTTGATCAAAATTAACCAATCAGCGGACCCACTCTCTGTTCGAGTTTGGTAGTCTCGCAGCCGACGACGCATCTGTTAATCTGACGTTGCAATAGGCAAAACTTGTCATTTTAATGCATAAGATTGATATGACAAAGAGGCTGCATAAACATCAAGATACTGCTGATATCGTTCTGCCCAACGCCTGCTATCTTCAGGAGAACAATACCGTTGAATAACCATTATGATCTCAAATTATTCTTCTACGGTATACATATTCACACTGTCACCCCGCCTATGCGAATCGCCCTCACGGACTCTCGTCGGGTGAAGATGTAATAACGTACCTTCCATGTCTTGGAAAATGAAATCATTGTATGTATAATTTCCCGTATCAAAATCATCGGTCTGCCAGCCGAGTATTTGTATGATCGACTGCGAAACCAAATGGGATGTAACAGTAGGATACAAAGGCAGTTTTGGAAGACAGGGTCCAACCTTGAATCTCACAAATCGTATTGGTAATGGATGAAGATCATAAAATCGTATCATTAACGTACGGAACATACAAAACGACTTATTATAAATGTTTGGGAGAGCGAATGTTTGTTTTTTGCTCTTGATCAACGTCTGATTTTGTGTATAATGCCAACTAAAAACAGTTGCATCTCGTTTTAGATAAATCCACGATAAAGTAGAGCTGTCGAAAATCGGAGTGGCTTTCCCGCTGAATGAGTTTATTCCCTCAAAACGTAATATTTTTCTGGGAAGGAAGGTTACTATCAATTCATCACTAGTATTCTTAAAGTGTGTAACGTAAATGACAATGTAGTATGGATTTTGGCGACGATGGCAAACAACTGGGTATATTAAATGCTTATTGAAATAAGTGGACATAAATAAAGGGGCTTGCAAGGGGCAAGATGCACCACACTTGTCAAATAAACTATGTCTCGGGAGTAGAATACGACCTGTGAATTTCCCAACTGAAAAATCAAATAGTTTTCCCCCATTGAAAGAACACGCGGTCTTGGAAACTTTCCAATATAGCAAAAACAAGTACGTTAAAATTGGATGACGAGTGTGGGTTGCGCCCCTCCTGACATAATAATAAGAGCAGTTGTATTTTAACTCATAACGGACAGCATTGTGGCTAGGTGTGGGTCTGTATACCATAATCCTTCTATAACCATAGGGTAATTCGACATAATAGAACATTATGAATAATTTGTCGAGTTCGACCATGAAGAAAGACGTTAATATTTCTTCTTTTATTTTGTAAGTTGCGACCGGTGGAAGAAACGGAATACGTTTTATTAAACGGTAGGAAAGAATATGCTTCTCCTGGAGATTATACCGGTATCAAATATTGGATAATACGGCACCCTACCAATACCAATACCTTTTGGGAAACATGTATATCTATCTAAACCCCAGTTCATGGTGCATGGATAAATCACATTCGTGAACTACTTTTGAGGGTGTATGTCACGTGAAACAGATAGGAGTCAAGTCCCCCTCTTCACAAGAGGGGACTGATGACGCCCTCTCTGTCTTAAAGCTGACGTGAACGAACGAAAAGCCCCCATGCGACGAGCAAGAGAATTGCAAACGCCCTGCAAACGCAGGCTCAGAGCATGATAGACCCCACGACGCCAGGAGGGCGCCATCGTATTTGTCTTCGAGCTTTCGAGGTGTCAACATCATCAGATGAGCTCCTACTGAACACTTTCTTTGAAAGAAAAAAAATTGGCCCAACAGGGAATCGAACCCGCCCCTTGTTATTTCTGTTCCACCGTCTTCCCCATTCGGCCACCTAACTTGTTGGATGACCTCTCCTGTTTTCTCTTATTCGTTGTATTATTACGTACGTCGAACGCCTACGTCTATGACAAACACAAATCAAGTCTCTGTCAGCTGCCTCGTTGGCCGATTGGTGGATTAGAGTTTTGGTAGCGAGGTACATTTATAGAACCAAAGAAACGAGCAAATCCAAAATGTGATATTCATATCTATATATTACACTATATACACGGTACAAACGTTTTCGGCAGCATCCTGCTAGCCCTCATCAGGTAAAATGAGAAATATTACAAATTGAAGAAAGACTGGAGCATTAACATAACAGCAATAATACAATTAGTAACTCTGTTGGGGGTGATTTAAAAGATCCCCAAGAAGAAGAAAGACCCTTGTTGAGCCAGCTGTTTGTTCAGGGCTGGCTTTTGTTCTTTAATCAGTAACGCCTCCTTAATCCTCAGCACATAATCCGACTGGGCATTAGTCAACACGGAGAAGTTGTCAATGTTTGCGTTTACTTTGCAAGTGCGACAATCCTTCAGATGGTCCAGGATGGCAGATCTATCCGAAAAGTGTTCAGACACCCTAGTAGCCAAGTGACGTTTGGTCTTACCAATGTAAGACAAGTTCCTATCACATTGGTGGATTACAAATCAGAAGGTTGACGGTTCGAATCTCATCTACATGACTACAATTTTTTTTCTTTGAGTAGCGTAAGAGGTATCCGGAGATGTTGACAGCTCTGTTGCCTGAAGGCAAATAAGGTGGCGGAACAAAAATACAAGTCCAGTTTTGCAGTATCATATAGATGCAAACTCGGTCATACTATTCTTCAAAAGAATTAAATTATTATATCTCGTGATGCATCACACAGAATACCACAGAATTGCACCGAAATTGAGATTATGCTGACATACACCCCTGGCATAAATTTTATGTCAATACCTGTACTGAGTGTGGAATGATGTCCGGTGCAATAGCACAAGTCAAGTGAAATAACGGCCCTGTGAAGTTCTAACTCCTCATCTGGGCTTCCGAAACTAATTCTGTCCAAGGATTACACAATTGTTGTGTCTCTGAATGCATCTTCCCATGGACTAAAAAGATGGTGCTAGAACTGTCTGTGAATGGCAATTTAGCTGGTGCTGACCCTTTGGTACCGGGTGCATCTCCGATACTGCACTTTTAGACCTGCATCTTTGTACAGGATGTTATTCCATACAAAGAGGGATATTGAATTGAAATTCACATCATCTCGTTGTCTTATCACACCCTTAGTTTTGGGGCAGTTACATTGTATTCAGTTTGATACTTCATGAGATATTGAACTTTGAAACGTGGGACGTTTTTTTCTGGGACACCCGATATATATGACAGCACCATCATTTCATATCGTTTTACGTTTTTCTTGTAAATTTCCCGGCTTGTACCGATCGAACCTGTGATGATTATTAAAGGGAGACTCCACTCATTGTGAGCTTTTGAATTTTTATCAATCCATAGAGACTAATGCCATGAATTGTGATGTCACCTGTGTTTAGGGCGGTTTACACCAGGTTGCACCAAGTTGCAAGTTGCTGCAACCTGCAACTTGTTGCAGTCTACCTGTGATGTTTACACATTGCAACATCCAGTGCGATAAGTTGCAGAAGTTCGCAACAAGTTGCAGGAATTTTGGCGGGAATCCTTTGTTCGGCAGCCATTTTGGCTTTAGTAGACGTCACATGATTTTTTGCTGTATCCTCATTGGCCAGCGACGTGCAACTTGTTGCAACTTCACCAGAAAATAGGACCTGGATCCTAAATTTGCGACAAGTTGCAGTACATGTAGTTATAGTTGCAACACGTTGCATGCCCGTTTACACATGCAACTTTGATGAAATTTTTGGTCTCATCAGGTTTATGCACAAGTTGCATGAAGTTGCATATGAAAAGTTGCATGTGTAAACGGGCGACGACCTTTGTAGTGAATGAGCTAATACTGTGACTGCCTAATCCTATTGGTTGTTCCTTCATAAATATGCATTGGACACATATGATACCACATGTGCTGTGCAATGGTTCCCTTGGGATTCAATTAAAATACTTAAAATGATGCGTTTACTGATTTTTAAAAAATATGACATGTTGCAGATATCAATGAATTTGAATGTATTAACGATATTTCAACAATTCAGAATTTCACACAATGAGTGGAGTCTCCCTTTAAAGGAATAGAAAGTTCAACCTCAGGGTTCTTCGTCAATTGCTTGTGCGAAATCCTCAGAATGGCTGTCATAATCAGTAGGCCTACCTTCGTACCAGTTTGGCAGGTGCCCGACACCTGGGGTTAGTGTGCTGTGGCATCATTCCACAAATAAACGAGTGTCGTATAAATGTAGGGGAGGTGTGTGGGCGCAGAAACACGCTGACAATATTTGAACTGAATGGACGATAGACTTTTACTCATTACCTTTTTTTGGTACATCCGGGCTCCTCGGGATTCAAACGCCTCTGATTTCTCCATGCACGTTCCTCTCTTTTTACTCATCTGACAAACAAATGTGATATCTCGGCCAACTGGCACCACAGCAAAGGTCGTACATTTCAGCTGACAACAAAGCGTAGCACACACAAGAAATGAATTGATGTGATACTGCTTTATATCGGACCGCAAAATGCCCCAATTCCGTACTATCCACCGAAAATTCTCGTGGACTAAGCTTTTAACCACACCAATTGTCATCCTACCGTCCCAGCTCTTTTCGTTATGATTAGTATCTATGCGTTTAATGTCAGGAGGGAGAGCAATGCTTACGTTACAATCTCTCTTAGAGATTAAACATTTTCAAGCCACAAAAAATTGAAAATCAGCAGCATCATTTTTCAAGGACTTCATTATTTCGGAAGTATCTGCGACTCGAATAACCGTTGAACGCATCTGTGCAACAACTACGTCCTCGACTGGCCTCAACTCATCGGTCAAGAGTACGTGAAAATTAGATTGTTCTACCCTGAAGTTTAATATATACTTTATCCTCGCCTCTAAGAGGTCAGTCATTAATGTCCAGAAAGTGACACCTTCTAGGCAAGCCTAGGCATTGCCAGGTCATTGTGAATACAATATTCCAACAAACTTCCTCGTTCTGATTGGTCGAACAAAGAACGAACCACCGGCGCCAATTATGGAATGGAACAAAGGCCTAGTCACGAGTACTCTGGACTGATCTCTTAGAGGCGAGGATAAAGTATTTCCCTTGCACATGTCCTTGTTCGTGCGAGGTCCAGAATTAGGTCATTCAGACGTTGTGACTGGGCGTAGGCCACTGAAATGTCAATGAGGAGTTAGGCTGCTAAGGAGAAGAAAAGGCGCAGATACTGACAACACACAGCAAGGCTCGATGATCTGAGTCACACTCTGCCTACCTGTCCCTCTACCGGATTCAACAAAGACCGTATGCATGATGAGACAAGATTTCTGAATTCAATTCCTCACGAGATTAGCGAACTCCGGTGTAACATTTTTCATCGCCCCGTTTGCGAGTGTCTACCAATAATAGCTTGACCATGTTGACGGAATAAGTCGCGACGCGGCAATGGGAGAGGCACTGAGATGACTGATAAACACACTTATCTCTCCGTTTTCATATGTCCGTCACAAAATGAAGCGGGTACTGTCATACGTGAGACATTCTGATTCCTGACGACAGTTATAATCTGTTCTTCACAGGTTCCCAGGAATGAATACCTTTCCGACGGGGATGGAAGGCGTCAAGTGTGTTTTTTGCACCCGGAAAGCTATCACTCGTAGGCGTGCCTTGGCGGGTCTTGAGAAGGACCCGCCTGTATCCCTTCCCGACTGATTCGCTGCGTCACACAGTTTGAAATGAATACCTGACAAAACAATACAGGATTTATTCAAAAATGACCACAATGGTAAATCAATATTTGGCAAATGAACTGTCACGCTGGTGACTTAGATTTAATCGTACGCTATGCGCCTACTTCCGCCATAGCAGACGAATTTTTTTGTTGGCCACAAAAATGAGAATAATTCTGTCCCAACCCCTTTTACGAATATAGTAACAATATTATTAGCGCGTTCGGAAAGCTTCCTCGGGGAGGCTCGGGGAAGCGGGAGAGCGTTCGGTAAGATATTTGGCAGGCTGCCAAGGCTTCCTCGAGCCTGGCCGAAGTGAGCGGTGAGCGACTCGCCGAGTCGCTCACTTGGGGAAACTCCCGGCATGCATTTCGTTTCCTTTCCAAGCCCGACATGCTGATTGGCTAAACGTGGAATATTTCACGCCTGCAACCCACAGTAGTACCTTTCCCCGAGGAAGCGCAAATATTGTTCGGAATTTCGCCTTCACTGGGCATGCTCACATTCCCCGAAGCTCGGGGAAGAAATTTCCTCGGGGAAGCTTTCCGAACACGGCCTTAGTGAAAGATAAAGTATTGTGGTTTTGATGAATGGCTAATCACTTGGGGTGACTTCGTAATTTTGATGTCAATTTCCAAAATGCACGCACTAGGCCAATATGAAGAACATTTTGCTCATACCTATTACAGTAGAAGGGTTCCAGAGCAGGATCCCTGTCTATGATGGAAGCCAGGTACGTTATTTACATTATCCATATTATAGCTGTGGGAAAGTCACCTTCTAAATGTTGAAAAAACGTCGATTTTGCAAATTCACTGTACCACGCTGGTGATTCACTTTTTTTCGTACGCGATTTCACCATGGTGATTACAAAATAAGCTGTCACCCCTTCTATTTGCCGAAACAACTGCAGAAATAGTCAACACGATTAGTTATGCATGAGTAAAATCGCGTACGAAAAAAAATGAATCACCAGCGTGTGTACGCAATGCGCCTTTACAACCGTACGCCATGCACCTCAAATTACAAATCAGGCAATACTATCTAATATTCGTTCAAAATCATATCAATCTGATTAGATGTCATTGTAAGCTGAACCATATGACCTGCTAGAGTAAAAGGGGCGTCCCATAAAATCCAGAAATAGCCTTTCTTACATTAACTTCAGAGAAACAGTTGTGGTGTATATTTCTTAACAATTGCCTTGTCTGTGACATGGTTCCATAACAAGTCCAGCTTCGAGGACCATGTCGTTGTGACGGAGCGGTGTTTAAGGCAATCGGCCCCTGGCCATTGAATGACGACGACTTGGGTAACACAAAGGCTCTAATTAAAACCAATATTAAAACTCAATTATTAAAACACCAAACAATTGAAAAGAAACAACTTGTTTACACGGAACTAAAACATTAACTTAAAATGAGTCCAAAAGAGTCCAAACTAAACGTAAAGCGTCACAGTTTATAAGAGATCCACAGTTAAACACAGTTCAGTTCCACACACACAAAAAAAAACTGTCAGACGCGGCCGCGGTTTTATGGCTAGGGGAAGATGGCACGATGTATATATTAATGCTAGCAAAAGAAACGATACTTATGGATTTTATGGCACACGTGAAGCGATCCTAGATGGCGTCCCACCCGACTCCAACGAATGGTCCCAGCTGCGACAGGTGTCCGTACGACACCACACGAATACACGAAACCGATGTCCTCTCGACNACCAGATAACGCACAGGATCCGCCGAACGGTATCCCTCGACACGGTACCAACACCAGGAAGATCACAGTGTCCGAATGACACACTTTGGTTTCAACACCAGGAAACGTCTGCAGCTACAACACGGACCAAACAGGAACAGGAGCTTCACATGGCGAAGTCGACTCTCAAACTGATCTCCCCAGAACTAGCCAGAACAAGTTTATAAATTTTAAGCCAACACCCCTAAAACAGTTCCAAGAATCCAATAAACGGCTTCAGAAGCCCAGTCCAATGTCTAGTCACACATCACGAAGTCCCAAGGAATTAAATGTCCTATTCTGAGAACATATTTGAAATAAACGCATAGAAACCACATTTCAGTCCAAAGTATCACCGCTTGGTTAAGTTCAAAAGAATCACTGCTTAAGGGTTTCAATCAAGTAAATACCTTAAAGGATTTGATTACTTCATGATTTCATACTTCAGTATTTCTTAAAGCTGACCTATCTATAAAATATATTAAAGGGGAAATAATCAAAACCTTTCCATAAACCAAGTGTGCTGAAACAAGAACCAATGGCCGTCTCATGACTTCGTCACATTTCCTCCCCCCTTGAGAAGAAAACTGTCCCAAATGCAGTTTTCTCAATCACAATACGCCTATGTAAAGGATTTCGTGCTGACACACCTCCGCGCTCGCCACACCATCATGCATCTCCAGTCACTCCACAGAACAGTCCGTTCACACAATTCACTGCCTCGACAAACAATCCTGACTCTGTCCAACGAAACAAGTGGGCTGTGGTCAGTCTCAACTATCACCTCATGGCCCAGCAAATATGGTCTCAGTAATCTTACCGCCAAAACTATACTAAGACACTCTTTCTCAATATTGGAGAGCCTAGTCTCATGGTCAAGTAGCTTCCGGCTGCAGCAAATGACTGGATGTTCATCACCCCCAGTATCTTTTTGAGCCAGAACCAACCCGAGTCCCCTCTCACTGGCATCAACCTGTAACAAGAAAGGTTTTGAATAATCAGGAGGCACGAGAACTGGAGCACTTTGCAAGGCCGACTTCAACGTTTTGAAAGCTTTCTCAGCACTCTCATTCCAACAAATCTTTCTGGGTTGACATTCCTTCGTAACCTGCAACTTATTAGTCTCACTAGGCAACAATACCAACACTTCCTCCCCTACTTCAAAAGTACTCCCACGAGCCTTCTTGTCATACCAAGTTTTCCGTTTCTGTTGGCACTCTGAAACACTTTTTTCAACCACATCAGACATAGTTGCTAACTTCTCCCTCATTTCCAACACATACTGAACCAGATTTCCATCACCTTTTGCTTCCCCCGTCCACATCTCTTTCAACCCATTGGACCCATTGTCACTAACAGGTGGCACGCTAACAAGTCTTGCTCTTTCTGAGGACAGCTTCCTGGCTGCTTTCTGACACTCAGGGCACGTCACACAAAAATTGTGCACATCCTTGTAAAACCCAGGCCAGAAGTAATGGGCCAACAACGTGTTACATGTTTTCTCTACTCCTAAATGTCCAGCCAGTGGAATCTGATGGGCAACTTCTAACAATTCTTTCCGGTATCCTTGAGGAACCAACAACTGGTCTGTCTGTGCACCTCCCTTGTCAAAGGACCTACGGTACAAAAGACCATCTTTCAGGAAGAAACCTGTATCTTTCTTTGGTGGGGATTTCTCTACCTTACCGTATAACGGCATCAACTTTTCGTCCACCATCTGCTTTTCCTGGAAGTCTACGGGTCTCAATTTCCACACCTCCATGTGGGGTAAAACACCCGGACTTGTCTGTTCCACTTCGGCCTCAGCCTCATGCGTATCTGAAACTTGAGAAGGGTCTGTTAAGTCTGTCCCATTAACACCGCTTTCATTGACCACCGAGTCATTCTCAAATTCACCAGGAACACCAAGCTCCTCAACAGACTTCATTCTAGGCTTGATCTGTTTACTTTCTATTTCCATCTGTCTATCTAACTTTTCCTGTTTAGCTCTAGTAATAACGGCAAATGCTAAGCCATCTCCCAAGTCACTACCGAGAACATCAGGTGCTGATCTACCCCCCAACCAGTCATAATCCTGTTGGGACAACAAAACATCAACAGGTAGGGTTTCCAGCACACCCACTGTACAGAATTTATCACCATTCGCCGTAGCCAACTTGACTTCTGCTAAAGGCACTTGTTCTGTTGTGCCATTTGCCAACACAATTTCAAAACATTCATCAGTCACAGCTTCTCTGGGAACCAAACTAGCCCTAACTAATGTGTTCGTACACCCAGTATCAATGAGCATTTCAACCGGAACACCTTCAACAAATCCACTTATCTCAAACTTCTTATGCTCTAAAAATCCGGGCCTGGAAGGACTAAGACATAACAGTGCCTTCTTGGGCTTCCCCCCAGGATTACTACCTTCAGCAGTCTTCTTATCTTTACTCTTAGCTGGACAGTCACGCGCATAATGTCCTTTGCCATGACAAGCGTAGCATGTGACATTATCGCTACCCCCTTTCGACTCAGAATCACTAGAACTAGGAGTGGGAGACTTACCCGAAGACTTAGGTTTACCACTACCGCTTCCAGCACCATTGGCCCCAATACGGCTCTTCCTCCTTGAGGTAACGTACAGCTCAGCCAACTCTGTCAGCTTCGCTACTGTCTCCGGTTTCCTCTCCCTTATCCATACCTGCAAATCTGTTGAGAGTGAATTAGTCAACTGTTCNACCGGAACACCTTCAACAAATCCACTTATCTCAAACTTCTTGTGCTCTAGAAATCCGGGCCTGGAAGGACTAAGACATAACAGTGCCTTCTTGGGCTTCCCCCCAGAATTACTACCTTCAGCAGTCTTCTTATCTTTACTCTTTGGACAGTCACGCGCATAATGCCCTTTGCCATGACAAGCGTAGCATGTGACATTATCGCTGCCCCCTTTCGACTTAGAATCACTAGAACTGGGAGTGTCAGACTTACCCGAAGACTTAGGTTTACCACCGCCGCTTCCAGCACCATTGGCCCCAATACGGCTCTTCCTCCTTGAGGTAACGTACAGCTCAGCCAACTCTGTCAGCTTCGCTACTGTCTCCGGTTTCCTCTCTCTTATCCATACCTGCAAATCTGTTGAGAGTGAATTAGTCAACTGTTCTATGATCATGAATTCTCTAAGCCCCTTGAAGTCACCTATCTCATTAATCTCCACCCACCGGTCGAAATACTGAGAGACACGGGTCCCCCATTCCTGAAAACGTTCATCAGGTTTCTTATTGGAGGTTCTAAATTTCTCCCTATACGCCTCTGACCCCAACTGATACTTCTTAAGCACTGCCAACTTGACCTTGTCATATGAGTCAATATATCTTCAACAGGCATAAGTGCATAAGCTTCACGGCCTTTCCCTGTCAATACAGCGGCCAACCTAGGTGCCCATGACTCCTTAGGCCACTCATTTGCTGCAGCCAGTCGCTCAAACGTACGCAAATATGCTTCAATATCATCACCTTCAACCAGTTTGGGCAGTATTTTGGACCATATTTACCAAGTTTCCCATGCGAACTACTGAGACTAGCATCTACTTCTTTTTCTTTCATAGACAACTCATGTTGCCGCTCCAGATCCCTCACTCGTTCATTTCTTTCAGCCATTTCTAACTCATGCTTCCACCGCTCACGCTCAATTTCTATTTTCACTCGCTCTTTCTCAAGGTCAACCCTCACACGTTCTCTTTCTTTTTCTAATTCAATCTGTACCCGTTCCTTTTCTAAATTAATTTCCCGTTCTCTTTCACGTTCTCTAATTCGCTCCCGTTCAAACTCAATCTGAAGCTGTAGCTTCTTAAACTCAAGTTCTGAAGCACTGATATCAAGTTCTTTCTTTTCGGCACCCTTCTCTTCACTACCTTTCAAAGGTGTAGAGAACATTTTAGGAGTTTTCAATACCGTCTTTCCCTCATGAAAGCTAACTCCAACTTCAGGAGCAGGTTTTTGAGTCTCTTCGTGAGATTTCAACAAATCAATCACCTGACTCTTCAACAACCCTTCATACACTAACCCCCGTTCATCACAAAGTTTCCTCAGATCTGCCAGTGTCAACCTATCTAATGCCTTTGGCAAGGCCATAGTGGCCAAAACTAGGACACTACAAATCCACCACACACAAGTCATGCGCGCACCATTTAAACACAGACAGCAAGCGCAAAAATGAGCAACCAGTCAATCCAAAACATCTACCAATAAGCAAAAACTAGGGGGAAAATGGCAACGAAGCCAACTCAAGTAATTAGAAATATTAATCAGCAACCAATAAACCCAAGTTTACCACACAACGCGTAATGACCAAGAGACCCCACTCCTGGTACCAATGTGACGGAGCGGTGTTTAAGGCAATCGGCCCCTGGCCATTGAATGATGACGACTTGGGTGAAACACAAAGGCTTTAATTAAAACCAATATTAAAACTCAATATTAAACTAGACATGTGAAATTTGCTCATGAGCAAATTTGATGTTCAGCCCACAAGAAGGGCAGCCACAAAGCCAGAATAGCCTAGCAGATCATGAGGAAGGACCATCCTGAGATCTCAGGTCATTTACGGTCGTACCCTCCCTAATGCCCTGAGGAAATCCATCCCGTTTCGGTGGGGAAGACGGCTGTTCCCTACTCTCAGAAGCACCACTATCATTAATTTTTTCCATTATTGAGTCATTAAAACTACGCTTAGCAGACCTGATTAAATTAACAACATGATTTCTCTGTATCTTGTATTGGTCAAAATCTTCTTTTTTCTTACTCCTTGAGGCTTTTCTGAACATGCGATCTCGAAGTTTCATGTTATTTTTTATATCTGGTGTAATCCATTTCTTGTCACGATTCGTAATTTTAATTTTCTTTGTTGGGATTGCTGTATGGGCTGCTTTCAAAATTCTGGCAGAAATTTCGTCAGCTGTATTATATTGGCAGATCTATTACCATTAAACAATTCATCGAGGTGAGAATTCTGTTTTGCGTCCACATACTGATTCCAGTTTGCACGTCTAAAGATCCATACTTCACGTGTTACATGATAAATTTCGAAGCGATTTTGGATAGAAACTAGTACTGAACAATGATCACTGAGTGAGGCAGGAAGTACCTCAACTCGATTGATACTATTTGCTATAGCCTCACCGCAGACGAATGGATCTATAAGTGTAGCACTAGACTGAGTGACTCTGGTAGCTTCAGTAACAAGCTGCTTCAGAGCAAACATCGAAATAATGTTCCTAAGGTGCCTTAAGTTATGATTGAGTAAGTCCTCATTCAAGTCTCCCATAAGTACAATATTATTTGACCCGTACACATCAACAACCTCCCCAATGTTCGTGGCCAGTTTATCCCAATATTCCACTAGTAATGCTGGATTTCTATAAATAACACCAAGAACACAGTGCCAATTCTTACACGACACCTTGACCCACACAATTTCTAGATCTGCCTTTTCAAATTGATTTAACCGCTTCCCATGTACAGAATCCTTGAGATATATGCAAACACCCCCGCTAACACTCGAACGGTCCTTCCTCAGTATCGTATTGTAACCCTCAAGGGAAATAACTTCATCTGACACAGCTTCATCTAAATGAGATTCAGTAAACGCTAGCACGTCAGGTCTGATGCCCTCCGCCTCAAATAGATCAACCTTATTCTTAAGACCTCTAATGTTTAGGTGAAAAAAGGTTAAAGTGGAACCATCAGTTGGTCCAGGATTCAACTTAACATCTCCACTGCGTACAATTCGAATAAAACAAAAATACATCAAAAACGATTTCATAATGTTGTAGTAGCGAGCAGCCTAAAATGCCCGTCACTGACGCAGCGCCCCTTGCGGAAGACGGACGCAGCGCCCCTGG
>NMRB01002921.1:0-16273 GCA_002633025.1 Notospermus geniculatus
TGCAACTTGCATTTTCAACTTGCAACTTGCATTTTCAACTTGCAACTTGCATTTTCAACTTGCAACTTGCAACTTGCAGATAAGTAACACTCCTACAGTGTACAATGAAACAGATACTGCTGGAACCATAGATGAGTGGCCACCGATATTCAGTGGTGAACTGGATCGCCACCAATTTAGCACCAAAACTATACCACACACCAGGACACCACTGATTCCACACTGAAATCGCCACTGTCTTTATCAGTGTTAGTTGCAAGTATAACTGATTAACACCAGAAATCAGTGCTGAGTCAGTTATAACTGAAGTAGCACTGAAGACACTGAAACAACAGCATTTGGACTTAGATTTCTCAGAGCAACACTGATTTAACACTGGTTCAATCAACGAAATCAACAGCCACTGAATCACCACTGATTCCACACTGATATGACACCAAAATAACTTAGGAATTCTGGGGGACAGCACTGATTATGCTTCCCGACCACTAAGATTGGGAACCATATTGTTTTTGGTGATGGTGTGTGTGTGCGTGTGTGTGTGTCCGGTGTGCCACGCATTCATATCTCATCTCCTTGAACAGCTACAGCTTTGGAAACAAAGCCTACCCTAAGTTCGTCAACCTGAGCAATCCAATGAGCTAATCATTTTCAACATCTGATGCCTGTATCATGATATAATCAACATATGAGACTTGATATTTTGTCCGTGAGGCTTTTGTCTGATTGCATAATTCGGCTCCTTTAACACCTAGAGCAATAGAATACATGTAGTTCTACCCTTAGGTTTTCATACCCCAGGAGGTCGTGAGTAACAAACTGTTCATACAGAAAGGGTGGATTTGTTACGTTTCCAAAAAAATTCCATCATTTAATTCAGCATATCTCCCAGAATACTAGGCCTATGCAGGTGTTCTTGGTGGCATTTTGAAGCTTACATTTCTGCCTTTCAAATGACACCGAATATGTATGGTTTACATAAATACTTGGGGAATACGTGGGACAAAAGTGGACACAGGTCAGGGGTGGACCAGCAGGATGCGGTAGGATGCGGCGGTGGTTGTGGTGGTCGGGGGTCAGAAAAGCACTGATTAGGCATAGTAAATGAGGTCAGGGCTGGATGAAACCTTCCAGGGAGGCTCCTTTTATCATTATGTTGAATTTCAGTACAACATAAAGGTCATTTTTCACAGAAAAGAGTGACAATCATTGTGTTTTCTCTCTCTGCTTTTTGCTTGTGTGCATGTTCACATTTGATTTATACAAGGTCGTGAGTAACAAACTGGTCATACAGAAAGGGTGGATTTGTTACGTTTCCAAAAAAATTCCATCATTTAATTCAGCATATCTCCCAGAATACTAGGCCTATGCAGGTGTTCATGGTGGCATTTTGAAGCTTACATTTCTGCCTTTCAAATGACACCAAATATGGATGGTTTACATAAATACTTGGGGAATAAGTGGGACAAAAGTGGACACAGGTCAGGGGTGGACCAGCAGGATGCGGTAGGATGCGGCGGTGGTTGTGGTGGTCGGGGGTCAGAAAAGCACTGATTAGGCATAGTAAATGAGGTCAGGGCTGGATGAAACCTTCCAGGGAGGCTCCTTTTATCATTATGTTGAATTTCAGTACAACAGTTTTGCTCTAGATTCAAGGGTTTTCCCTGTAGGGTTCCCCCTGATGGCAATTGTACGAACTAAATGGCAAAAAGTGGAGGCTTCCAAAAAATGAGGATATCTCATCAACTATTTGACGTATTTGCACCAGATTTGCTGTAGAATAGTCATGAAATCATCAGGGATCTAATATGAGCACTAAATTGGGGTAAATTGTATTATTTCTCGGGTAATTTTGATGATAATTTCTAATTATCAACAAATTTTTACCCCTAAACTCGGAGGTGAGGCAGACACCCCTAAGACTTTTTTTTCCAATTTTTTTTCTATCAGATCCTTTGAGGCCATTCCTTAGACAACACTTGCAACATACTAGGCTGATAACAGACAACTCACTGGGGAGTAATTGTGATTTGATTAAAAAATGTGTGTTTTGAGAAAAATGCAAAAATGTATTCTGGTTCTAATGCATTTTCCAATTAAAACGTGGCATTTACTCACAATTATCTCCGTAACCAATTGAGATTATTAGATTCTGTTTTTTGTTTCTGAAAGGGAGCCAATGCTACTTTCTAAGCACACTGATTATTGAAAAATCTGTAATTTTGAGCATGTAACAATTTTTCTGACCAACTTGTTACTCACGACCAGGAATCGAATGAGCGGATTGCTTGATCTGAGATGTGGGGGTTATGGCGATATCATAAATTTGATATTTTGAGATGACTTGCGGTATTGTCCACTGATCAACATGAAACAAGTTCAGGCTGGACCACAGAGTAGCCTCTACATCTGACGATTTAAGACCGTCGTTCAATATGAAAGAAAACGTGAAGATTCTGGAGGAAATATTCGCTATTGTGGCTGTTCATTTCCGTTTTTTTGGATGTTCTGTACAATCTATTTGAGTTTGAGCATGTTAAGTTTCTAGGGCCCGGATAATTTGAGGCTTTGTTTGAGTGTGAGAGCAGGGATTGCGTCGTTACTCTCCCGACGACAGGATGGTTGCCATGGGCACAAAACTACCGGTAGGCTACATCATCATGAATAATTACATCATCTACTGCTAGGCCTACATCACCAAAGTGAGCAGTTTTGATAGCGAGTCCGTTGGACTCCAAATTTTGATTTAATCGGTGTTATTACGGGTGTTCCAAAAATTCTGCTGCTAGTAGATAAGTGCGCATACGCCAGCTACCGTGGCTGGGAATCCAGCCACACTTCCGCTAATGGCGGACCCCAGCACAAGTTGTTAACGTGCTGCACGGTACAACTGGATGCCGGTTTAAAGCTGAACTAGATCAACAAAAAGCCCCCATGCGACGAGCAAGAGAAATGCTAACGCCCTGCAAACACCTCACACGAAGGCTCAGAACATGATAGACCCGACGATGCCAGGAGGGCGCCACCTTATTTGTCTTCGAGCTGTCAAGGTGTCAACATCCTCTGGTGAGCTCCTGTTGAACACTTTTTTGAAAGAGGAAAAAAGTTCGACCCAGCTGGGAATCGAACCCGCGCCCTGTTGTCTTTGCTCCCCCGTCTTCCCCATTTGGCCACCGATATTGTTGGTAGGCTTCGTGTGTTTTCTCTTGTTCATTGTATTATTACGCAAATCGAAGGCCTACGTCTATGACAAACACAAATCATGTTCTTGTCAGCTGGTTCGTTGGCCGAGTGGATAAAGTGTTGGAGGTGGACGGTTCGAATCCCGTCTAAATTGACTATATTTTTTTTCTTTGAGTTGTGTAGGAGGTATCCGGAGTTCTTGACAGCTCTGTTGCCCGAAGACAAATAAGGTGGCGCCCTCCTGGCCTCGTTGGGTCTATCATGTTCTGAGCCTTCGTGTGAGGTGTTTGCAGGGCGTTAGCATTTCTCTTGCTCGTCGCATGGGGGCTTTTTGTTGATCTAGTTCAGCTTTAAGTTCAGGCCTGCTTATCCAAGGACATGACTATGTTAAAATTCTAAGCCTCACGTGTCTGGGTGATTGAGATATATGTATCATGAGATTTTGATATAATATGAGATGTCCAACGAAATGTGAGAGCGCAGCATCGCATGGTCGGGGGGCGACCCCCAGACCCCTAGCTTGATAATAAGTCCTGGTGAAGTCGTGGAGCGCCGCCTGGCCAGGTTGTCAGACAAATGCAGACCAGCAGACTGCAGACAGCAGACCTATGGGTGCTTATATCCGCAATAAGTAGACGTTGACAAAACAGATCGAGATGGAGGTTACAAAATCAGAGACGTGCTTTTAGAAAACAGACATGTTCGTTAACAAAACAGAGACGTTTAGCTGTGATTTGGAGTCGTTCACAAAGGAGACGTTGGGTGCTACGGAAGAGTCGTTAACAAAATTTAGAGACGTGTCTTATCAGAGACAGTCACATTTTTCAAACGTAGCAATAATTTTAAATGGTACGCCATACACAGATGTGGACATGATTTGGAGTCATTCATTAATGTGACGTTGGGCGGCACTCGTTGCAGTTAAAGGTGAAATAAAGGCCTTATATACCCTCGTCCAGACAAATTTTAATGAGGTCGAATTTGGTTGGATGTTAGTGCAGTAGAGTCCAATTGTCGAATGGAGTATCTATTTTCGACGGACGCATATTCTGAGCTTGTGTACACCACTGATCACGTTACACTTTTTTGGAATCCTTGACCCATGTATACCTTAAGTTTAGTTTTTTTTAAGATCGGAGAGGGTCAAAAGTTTCGGATTTTGGATTTTTATAAATTTTTGACCCTCTCTCCGATCTTATCCAAAACCTAAACTTAAGGTATACATGTGTCAAGGATTCCAAAAAAGTGGGTCCCAGAATCACACGACTTACCGTTGTAGAGATATTAAGGAATTAAGATTCTATTTTTTTATCTTTGACCTAGTTAAAAAATTCTTCGGGTAACGTGATTAGTGCTGCACACAAGCACAGAATATGCGTCCGTCCGAAAATAGATACTCCGTCCGACAATTGGAATCTATTGCACTAACATCCAATCAAATTCGACACCCGGATTCGACCTCATTAAAATTTGTCTGGACGGGGGTATATAATGCCTTTATTTCACCTTTAACTGCAACGAGCGCCACCCAACGTCACATTGATGAACGACTCCAAATCATGCCCACATTTGTGTATGGCGTACCATTTAAAATTATTGCTACGTTTGAAAAATGTGACTGTCTCTGATAAGACACGTCTCCAAATTTTGTTAACGACTCTTTCGTAGCATCCAACGTCTCCTTTCTGAACGACTCCAACACAGCTAAACGTCTCTGTTTTGTTAACGAACATATCTGTTTTCTAAAAGCACGTATCTGATTTTGTAACCTCCACCTCATCTGTTTTGTCAACGTCTACTTTTTGCGGATATAACCACCAATAGGTCTGCAGTCTGCTGGTCTGCATTTGTCTTAGAGATATTTACTCAATTCAGACACTCTACCTTTAATGCTGTTGATGACTGTGGCATTGTTCATTAAAACACATTCGCTACTGATGTCTCCATATGGAGACACACCATAGGCCTATCCCCATGGCCCAAAGACAAAGCTAGGAGGCTGCCATTTTGACCATATACTGTGGTCACATGATATAACACATGATATCACACTGTGTTCTGATTGTTCTGATTGGATAAACTCCAGCAAACTAGTCTGTCAAAGAAATAGCATGTCCAAACTTTTGTCAAACATTTGGCAAACCTCTTTAAACTTGTTTGCGACCCGTTTCCACTGATAAACGTGTATCGTGAACATTTGACAAACCCATAAAAACCGAGTTTGGCAGAATAAACTGCCCTGTCAACCAAATTGAGATGAAGACACTTTTGTGCTTGGCTACTTTCAGCTCCACCTATTAAAAATATCAAATCTCATGATCATGGTTTGCAAACCCATGAAAACACCATGTGCAGTCATGCAGTATCTGAAAATATGGGGTCGGATGTCAGGACAGAGTGCAGTACCTGTAACTTACTGCAGTCTGACCTGACACAGTCTCAGAGCAGTCAGCTTGTAGGCCTAGTTGCTGCCCTTTCTATTACCAAGGTCACTCCAGCTGTCATGATTCTTAAACTTCCCACATAAAAGGTTCCTTTCCTCCCCTGAATCCAGGTATAACATTAAAACAAATTCTTTCAGGCCTTTTTTTCTCAAAAGGAAAATTTTGCAGATACTGTAGTCTCTCTTGACAGGGCAGTAAAATTTGGTAAATTTTTGCAAGTGGAGACTCGGCTTTACAAGTTGCAAATCATCATTTGACAAAATCAATACTAGCCCAATTTTCATAATTCTATTAATTTTTTGTAACAACAATCATGTATTATTATGGGCAATTATGTGCAATCAACAGGCCAATTATATGTAATTGTATTTTGTGGCAACAATTGGTACATTATCCGTAATCATGTATTATTATGTGCAATCAACAGGCCAATTATAATACATGTAACTGTATTTTGTGACAACAATTGGAACATTATCCGTAATCATGACTGTATTATTATGGGCAATTATTCAAGTGCAATCAACAGGCCAATTATAATAATTGTATTTTGTGACAACAATTGGTACATTATCCGTAATCGTGTATTATGATGAACAGTTATTTGCTAACTGAACAAAAAGCGTTTGAGAGGCTGTGATGGTCTGAAGGTCAAGTGCAATCAACAGGCCAATTATAATACATGTAATTGTATTTTGTGGCATCAATTGGTACATTATCCGTAATCATGTATTATTATGGACAATTATTCAAGTGCAATCAACAGGCCAATCATAATACATGTAATTGTATTTTGTGGCATCAATTGGTACATTATCCGTAATCATGTATTATTATGGACAATTATTCAAGTGCAATCAACAGGCCAATCATAATACATGTAATTGTATTTTGTGGCAACAATTGGTACATTATCCGTAATCATGTTTTATTATGGGCAATTATTCAAGTGCAATCAACAGGCCAATTATAATAATTTTATGTTGTGACAACAATTGGTACATTATCCGTAATCGTGTATTATTATGGACAGTTATTTGCTAACTGAACAAAAAGCGTTTGAGAGGCTGTGATGGTCTGAAGGTCAAGTGCAATCAACAGGCCAATTATAATACATGTAACTGTATTTTTGGCATCAATTGGTACATTATCCGTAATCATGTATAATTATTATGGACAATTATTCAAGTGCAAACAACAGGCCAATCATAATACATGTAATTGTATTTTGTGGCAACAATTGGTACATTATCCGTAATCATGTATAATTATGGACAATTATTCAAGTGCAATCACCAGGCCAATTATAATACATGTAATTGTATTTTGTGGCAACAATTGGTACATTATCCGTAATCATGTTTTATTATGGGCAATTATTCAAGTGCAATCAACAGGCCAATTATAATAATTTTATGTTGTGACAACAATTGGTACATTATCCGTAATCGTGTATTATTATGGACAGTTATTTGCTAACTGAACAAAAAGCGTTTGAGAGGCTGTGATGGTCTGAAATGTGGGAGAGGGGTCACTTTGCAGCCCGTTTTCGACCCTTTCCAGGATGCCCCGAGAAGAATTTCGACGACACACAGCTAGAGAAACACGCGTACATTACGCTCGTCCAAACCCCCGTTTGATACGACAAATAACAAACGCGCAGATGAATTTCAGGTATACTGGTTAATTTTCCTACGCTTTTTTAGCTAACCTGTGAGCTATAGTCGTCACGCGGTGTGCGTCGTCCGTCGGCGTCCGTTAGCAGGGCACGCTTCGTAACCACTCAGCCTATTGGCACCAAATTTGGTGATGATCATCTGTCGAATAATGAGCTAGAGCCCGTACATCTGCATGCATCAGAAGACCAATACGATGACTTGATCAACATCACGATATAGTAAAGTTGGTTGCCCAAGGCCCCACTTGGGACTGAAGTTTACATCAGGTAAAACAATGCATTTCCTGACTTCACCCTTACGGGCAGCGGTATGTACACAACATGAACAGCCAGTGCGTACAAACAGAAGGTGGACAGACAAATCGCTTTACATTCTTATGATCGATCGGTCATAAATATTAGAATCAGGTCAGATAAAAAAGAATCATTTCTTGAACAATAGCCAAGAAATACACAGAGTGATATGGTGTTGGCTTATTGAATCATATTCTGTTTTTGATTTCAAAAAGATATAGAAGAGAAGTGAACCAATGCAATATCAAGTAAGACGTCAGGACATAAAATTTGGTCAACACAGCGGTTTTTTATCGGGCCTATACATTCTGTGTACTTTTATCGTCGGGTAAACACAACAGTGGTGAACACAATGGATTTTTTCACGATTTTGCAAACTTCCTCTTTGGGTTTCGCCATTTTAACTTTATTGAAAGTGCGACCTATTTTTGCATTGAAAAAGATATAGGGCCTAGCTATATGACAGAAACAAACCAATGACATATAAAGTGAGACGACATGACATACAGGAACATGGCCAACGAGCTGAAACTCGGGGTATATTTCTTTTTGACATTTCTGGCGTTCGTATCTCACGTCCATCTCCTCGGTAAGTCTAACTTTTCTGTAGGCCTAATCAGCCACTCTCTTTTAATTTTTCACATCTTTCGGATCATGTCATGCATATCGATGACCAGCGATCTTCAAGGCCGTGAGTGAAATTAAAGCTGACAGTATTTTCTCTCCATCTTGCAAGCAAAACTTCTTACGCTCAAATTCGGCAGATCACGAGACTACCTAAGTCGAGCGTTCGGTAATGTTCGTATGTACACTAAGCTTCCTACCTTGAAACACCCATTACACCCTGCGCATACCAACTACGTCATCACTCGCCTAATAACCGGAGAGTATATCTGATCTATCAGCTTTAATCACTTCAACATGGAGGGGCCGAGATATTATGAATCGTGTAGTTTTTTTAATGCTTCTCTCGGGGTTGGTCAATTTCTTTTAGTATTTTAGCCTATAAAAAGCATCCTACAGTCATGTTGTTCTTTGTATTTTGTTTCCAGTTCCACCAAAAACGCCAGTGTTGTCGGGTTTTGAACCTGCTGCTGTCGGATCATATCGTGAGCTCGTCTGTGATGCAGATCAACCCGGGGCGGGAACAATCACATACAAATGGTTTAAATATTCACCAGACTGGGAGAGGGTAGGATCCATTGGTACAAGTCAGAAGTATATCTTTAATCCAGTGACGGAGAAGCGTATATTTTACCAGGGTAGTGATAGTATCCCATTGTACGTGAGCGGAAAATACAAATGCCGAGCGAGTAATTCTGCCGGGTCAAGAGAAAGCAAATGGGGAGATCTGTTTGTTCATAAACCATGTAAGTTGACTACCCCCGGGTGACTACCCTATGAGTGGTTGTCATGAGCTAATTTGATAATCTGCTGAAAAAAGTAACGAGTCGGACAAAGAAATAAGTATTGTTACATGTAGTCTGCATGTATACGTCCCATTTTAGTTGTGCGGTTGAATTTCAGATTGGGTCTATTTCAGGTTCGTTGTGCGGTTGAATTTCAGATTGGGTCTATTTCAGGTTCTCTCTACACCGTCAGCGTCTCATCACAAAAACCTGCCGTTGGAAGCACATTCACCGTCAAATGTTACATCTCGAATCCAAGTAGATTCACTGTGACGTGGACGAAAATGAGCGATGCATCATCTGCTGCTAATTCTGTCGCAAGAGCGAACAGTCTAGGTTGTCATACTCCAACTATCTCACGCTACAGATGGAGTAGTTGCAGTAAGCCAAGCTCCACATCTAGAGCCTTTAACATTCAAGTTACTAATGCACAGACTTCAGATTCTGGTTATTGGCTCTGTCAGGACATTGGTCTTATTTGTAAAAGCAATCCAGTGAAGATAGTAGTCCAAGGTATTTATCCCTTTCACATTATCTAACGTACTCTCTATTGAAACTACAGGGTGTATCAGAAAAAATTAGACTCTCGAAAAAATCATCATAAAATAAACACAGAGATGAGTTTTGAAAAATTGTCTATATCCCTTTGTAGAGGACATGATTCTGCATCGAATGATACCAGTGTCGTTGTTTACACTTCACGTTTCAATGAGCAGGGACCGTTTGAATTTTGAAAAATTGAAGTCCTTTGCGCACGGGGATGTGAGGGTTGAAATTGAATCTGTCACAGTTAATGAAAAGTTTAGACTGAGTTTTACATACGTGCCGAAGCGTTTTTTAAATAATTAATCCCTTCGCCCTCTAAACCGGAAACAAAAAGTCTCATTTCTGAGTTGATCCTCACAAAGTGTGAAGAAACGGACTTTTTTTAATGTGGCCTGACCATTTCTGGCTTGTGGCCAGTGGTGCGGATGAAAAATGGTCAGGCCACAGTAAAAAATTTATGTTTCTTCACACTTGGTGAGGATCAGCTCAGAAATGAGACTTTTTGTTTCGGGGTTAGAGGGTGAAAGGATTAATTATTTAAAAAACGCTTTGGCACGTTGGTAAAACTCAGTCTAAGCTTTTTGTTCACGTTGACACATCCATTTTTAACCCTCACATTTCCGTACGCAAAGGACTTCAATTTTTTCAAAATTCAAACGGTCCCTGCTCATTGAAACATGAAGTGTAAACAATGACACTGGTATCATTCGATGCAGAATCACAACCTCTACAAAGGGATATATACAGTTTTTCAAAACTCATCTCTATGTTTATTTTATGGTGATTTTTTTTGAGAGTCTAATTTTTTCTGATACACCCTGTATAAGGCCATATAACAAAATGTTTAGTTTAGCATCAGTCATACTTGTAAAAAGTGAGCCGGGATGATTTTTTTTTAAATTTTATTTTTCATACTGAAATGTGATCATCAGAAGTGAGCTTTTATTGAAGCATTGCAATGGACAAACCCTTAGGAACTCAAAAAATAAAACGTTTTGGTGCTACTTACTGTACCAGTAGTTTCAATATACATGTACAAGAGTAGATGTAGCCTATCCTTTGGCTGTTTTCATTTTCAGTAAAGCCAGGCAAACCTCAGATGAGCGGATTTCCTTCTGGACCAGTGTTGGTTGGGACACAACTGAACCTGAAGTGCGTGGCCTTACCACCTGGTGATACATATGACTGGTACAAGGATAATACCAAGCTGACGACATCTTCAAGTTATGACTTCCAAGTAAAGAAGGAGAGTGCTGGTGTCTATAAATGTGTGGCAACGAATGCCGGAGGGTCGGCGACCAGCAGTGATAAGATACTCATTGTTTATTGTAAATATACTGTAAAGCATCGCATCTGAAGAAAAGGCAATCGCTGCCTGGTTTTAAAGCGCCGCTATATGCATTTGGTTTAATTTGTACCTCGTGGTGGCCGACGTAACCTTTGACCTTTAGGCAACCTATGCTAGACTGGATTGTTCAAATCCACGTGTGATCTAAGTTGGCATTGAGGCTGTTGCCACACATAAAAAATGCGCTGAAGCATTGTACCTTACTTAGTGAAGAGTTAATCACGCTATGACAGCGCGTTGAATTTCTCAGGTGATGAAAACGATGGCAGCCATTTTTATCAGCTAAAATTCGACATAGTATCAGTCTACCTACAGTTGTGCTCAAAAGTTAGTGAACCCCACCACGGAATGCATATTATCATGGTGTATTCCAAGAATTGTTGTTTTATTGTAAAGCTCGCTGATAAATCATGTACATTGCAGGGCATTCTCTTCCCTGTTATGTCAAAAGAGCCATTCACAACTGTCCTTCCACAAATGAAATGGGATATACAGGTAATGGGCCTGTGCACAAGTATGTGAACCCCTAGTGTTAGTATTTAGTTGATCCTCCCTTGGCTGCAATGACTGCAACCAAACGTTTTCTGTAATCGGAGATCAAATGCTGGCATCTTTCTGGTGAAATCCTGGACCATTCCTCATCGCAGAATTGGCGTAGTTCATTCAGGTTTGATGGTTTTCGCTTATGGACGGCACGCTTGAGGTCAGTCCAGAGCATCTCAATTGGATTGAGGTCTGGACTCTGACTTGGCCATTCCATTACGGTGATTTTCTTTCTCTGGAACCAGGCTCGAGTTGACTTGCTTGTGTGCTTTGGATCGTTATCCTGTTGCATGATCCAGCGGCGCCCAAGTTTCAAGTGCTTGACTGATGGGGTGAGGTTTTCACCCAAAATGTCCTGGTAGGCCAAGGAATTCATTATTCCATTGATGTGGGCAAGTCTGCCAGTTCCTGAAGCAGCAAAGCATCCCCAGACGAGAATGCTACCGCCTCCATGCTTCACCGTAGGCATCAGGTTTTTTTCCTCAAAGGCTGCATTTGGTTTCCGCCAAACGTAACGTTTATCATTTTGACCAAAAAGCTCAATTTTGGTTTCGTCTGTCCACAAAACCTTTTTCCAGTAGTCAGAAGTCCTGTCAAGGTTGGCTTTCGCAAACTTCAGCCTTGCGTCTTTATGCTGCTTCTTCAGCAGGGGCTTTTTTCGTGCCACCCTGCCATGGAGGCCAGATTGGTTCAGTGTTCTCCGTATAGTCGATCTGTGAACCTGTACTCCAGCCTGTTCTAGGTTCTGTTGGAGTTCCCTGGAAGTTATCCTGGGGTCCTTGGAAACCGCTGAAACCAGTTTTCTGGTTGTTCGTTCCGAGATTTTTCTGGGCCGGCCACTCCGAGGCAACCACGCTGTTGTTTTGAAGGTCCTCCAGTTGTAGACAATCTGGCGCACAGTTGAAATGTGTAGTCCCAACTGCTTGGAAATGGTTTTGTAACCATCTCCTTGCTTGTGGGAAGCAATAACACGCTTCTTCAGGTCTTCTGACAGCTGTCTGGACCTCGGCATTTCCAGTCAGAGTGTCTGACGCCCCCAGAGAACCCCCTTTTAAACTGAGAAGCAGTGAACAGTCAAAAATGCATGACTGCACGCCAAAGAGGGACACTAAGGACCAGGGATGGTCAACGAGTACAAGTTGCATCATACCACGGTAAGTTTTTGGAATTTTTCTGGGCATTGTCGTGGATGTCTGTTTTGGTTTATGATAGGGGTTCACATACTTCTGCACCGGCCCATTTCCTGTAAATCCCATTTCATTTGTCGAAGGACAGAAGTAAATGGACCTCGGTTGTAACAGAAGAAGAGAATGTCCTGCAATGTACATGATTTATCAGCGAGCTTTACAATAAAACAACAATTTTTGGAATACACCATGATAATATGCATTCCGTGGTGGGGTTCACTAACTTTTGAGCACAACTGTAGGTGTTACCACTGGTTTTGTATAGTTTGGACACGACACCAGTCTTTTCACGTTGGTTACCGATTCCGCCGCCAGGGGAGGAATGCTAAGGCACACCTCATGCATACACTGGCACTTTAATGATAAATATTTGCTTATTATTGTAGATAAGCCGGACTCTGTGGTTGTATCATCTGGAAAGACATCGTCACATGTTGGAGAGAAGGACAAATTCACATGTACAGCAACAAGTAGTAAACCCACCCCGCCCCTGAAGATCTACTTCAAGAGGTCAGGAGGTACACGAATGGAGGTCACTCAAGGTCAAGAGAGGGTGATGGCTAAAGAAGACAACCAGGCTGAGTACTACTGTGAGGCTGCAACCTCAGCTTGGACAATGAGATCAGATTCAAAAACATACAGCGTTACATGTAGGTATATTAGCCTATCTGGCTTCCGTGTTCTAAGTCACAGTTGAAGCTCCTTTGCTCTTCCTTTAAATCACAAGGATTCAGTGGAGGTACTCTTCATGAGGAGCCCGGTGGTGCAGTGGTTCCGGTCTCCGACAAGCGGTGGTCAGAGGGTCCCGGGTTCGAATCCCACTGGGGCTGGGGGTGAGACTTTGGGCAAGTCCCTTTGCCTCACTGGCCTCTCTCCACCCAGGTTCGATTGTAGCGCTGAATGAGCAGCTCATCTGAGTTCTACTGAAAGGTTTCAGGATAGACTGGGGTTAAAGTGTAGGGTCGGTTGTACCGAAGACGTCAAAAACAGCAAAAACTGACGCACAACACGGACGGGACGTCGTAAAAAGGTACAACCGCTCACAGCGCCTCCCTGTGGCGGTAGTTTTTTTGGTTCCTCATTTCACTCTTTTCTTCTGTTTTCTTTCTACGCCAGTTCCAAATACCAGGGTGTTTTTCACTAATAATCCAACTGCTGCCGTCCAGGTTGGTCAGGTGAGAACATTTCGATGCGAGACGGATGAAAGTAACCCTATCACCAGCATAAAGTGGTTTATGTATATAGGATCATCGTGGCGAGATGTAACAACTGGAATATCATCATCAGAGCGGACTGGGACATATGGTGGAAAGATCAGGATCAGTGATTTAGCCATAACAGCAACAAAGGCGATAAACGGCGTCGCGGTTAGATGCAGGGCATCCTACAGCCGGACGGGGCATGGATTTACATCATATGCTGACACAACAACGAATGTAAAATGTAAGTTAACTATTATCAGTGGTAATCTAATTCACACACGCAATCGCCTCTTCAAAAGAACACGACCACATTGTTTAGCAATGTTTCCATTGATTTGGTTGAAGGAAAAACACAGGAACAATCTCAACCTGCAGTAACTTCCGTGCCAATTTCGTCCTTCTAGTCCCACCAGATGGAATCCAACTATCAAAGACAAGTATCACTGTGAGAGAGGGAGAGTCTAAGACCATAACGTGTCGTACAACATCAAGCAGTAACCCAGCAGTTAGTGTCTCCGTCAAGAAGAAACTAGGATCTACAGAGGTCGATGTGACTGGTTCTCCGAGTGTGACGAATGGAGCGAATTCAGGGAAGGATGTCAGCGTGGACATCAAGTTACACACCAACAGGAAGGACAACGGTGCACAGTACATCTGTACATTTACATATGAATCAACCACTACATTTACAAAGACAGCGACAGTAAACGTCCTTTGTAAGTTCCTGTTGCATGATGGTCATCAGGACCGTTTTCGTGGACTAGGTGACCGGGTGTCAAATACTACATGAGGCTCATCTTATAGTTGCATCCCATTCACCTATCAGCCAACGGCATGCCTCAAAGGTGCACCATAGCAAACTCTATGAGAACAAATATTTTGCAATGACATATTTTTAATGACCTTCAGGGTCCGCTGCTGAGCTGAAGATGGTAAACCAGCCAAACACGCCTATCATAGCTGGTGGAGGTGTAAGCATTAAGTGTGAAACAGACAGCAGTAACTCTGGGTCCCCTGGAACTATATCATGGTATAGGAATGACCAGCAGATCACATCTGGCGTCACAACAGACACACGACAAGCCTCAGATGGCGGCACAATTTACATCAATCAGCTGACATTCACGGCAAGAAAGGAAGATAACCAGGCCAAGTATGAATGCAAGATAAATGATCAAACAAACTTCAAAAAAGACGTCACCATCACAATATATTGTAAGTAGAAAATGACAACTCTCCCTTATTTCTTTTAACGCAATATTACAAATAACACCTGGAAACAGCAGTTGAATAGCTGTTGTCACTCCATCTTGGTATATTGTGAGTAGGATGAGATACCCTTCCCTCATTTCCCTAACGCAATATTTCGTACATATAACCAAAAATATTTTTTATATAATGCCACGATCAAATTTTTCATCCATTTTTTTGGAAATTTAGATTTCGGGCCTATTGGGGCTTTAGTGTATAAACCCGCATGTAGGACTTTATTGAGCATATTCAGAAAATTGGATGAAAAATTCGATCGTGTACAGCGGGCATCTATACAATATAAGGGAAAGTGCGATTCTTTGTCCGCTATGCACGGAAAATCGGTGGTATTCAGTGCATTACGGTCATGTTCAACGGATAGGGTATCAGTCATAGATGGTTTAGCCAAAAAAATAAGTGCAGCTTTTGGCCTGCAAAGTGTGGTTTTAAGGCATTTTTCTTTATGGGAACTTCCCAAGTTTATTTAAAGCTGGAGGGGAATTCCAGTGACCTACTATTATAAACAGTGGCTGATAAGGAGATACACGGTAGGACTCATGTGAGCCTACTGGAGTACACCATGAATCCGGGTCATCTTGACTTCAACAAATAGCATCGTATTTAGTCATTCATTATCAGTTGTCACACTAGGCCTACCATTCCCGTGAATCTGAACCGAGGGCCGGATACAGGATTGACAGAAAGGGGGTGTAGCTCGACGGAGGGGTGCGCACCCATTTGACAATATTAAGGGCTTTCAGATGCATTTTCCTGGCATCTCAGAGCAAAATACTCGAATTTTTAAGTGACTAAATTTTTCTTGCAAAAAAAATCATTGCTCTGCCAAAAATGGGGGGGGGGGTAGACCTATGCCCCCAGCCGCCCGGATCCGGCCCTGTGAACCAAAAACAGGATGGAAAATGTGGGTTGACTTCAGTGTCACATGGGGACGGTATACTTTCACTCCGGACACTTTCACTCCGGACATTTGCCCCTGGATTTTGCCCCCCCCCCCCGACATTTAGCACTGTATGACCTCTACATGTAGGCTTATATATGTCGTTTTCACCCCGAAGTTTTCCTCATGAAACACCGCTTAGCTATTCTTCACTATTCGGGATTTCTATGGCAGTAGTCTGCTTAATGGATTAGGCATACTCCCTGCACCACTGCACTGGTATCAGGACA